>JAOEHX010044677.1:0-18241 GCA_025448015.1 Bolborhynchus lineola
CAGAGAAGCTGTGGCTGCCCCATCCCTGTCAGTGTTCAAGGCCAGGTTGGACACAGGGGCTTGGAGCAACTGCTCCAGTGGAAGGTGTCTGTGCCCATGGCAGGGGTTGGAGCTGGGTGAGCTTTAAGGTCCCTTCTCCTGAGATAGGAAGCAACGGTCCTGGCTGAGAAAGGTGTCCCAGCATCAGCAGCCTGAGCAGGGTTTCTGTGTTACAGTACCTATCCTGATGCCAACTCAAAGCTCAGCAAGCAAATACAACTGCCAGCCCCGGGAAGAAACCATAGGAGTTGGAAGACAAGAAGAAAAATGTGGCAAGACTTGCTGGGAGACTAAGGATAGTTGAAAAAGGAGAAAACTTGGTAGCATATGGGAGGCAGGTACTCCTCGGTGGTAGTGACAGTGGTAGAGGGGAATCCCATACCACTCAGTGTCAGTGACTCCTCCTTCCCCTTCTCAGCCTTCTCCTTGGCTCAAATCAATCCTGCAAGGCTCCCAGCTGCACAAATCCTTCAAGGCCCTGCCGCACAGCATGGGGTAATTTGTCCATTTATCTTGCCTTGCAACACACAAGGCTACGCGTTTATCAGGATGCTTCCTGAAGCACCATGCTGTTTTCCCTTTAGTGAGCTGTGGTGCCTCATGGATTCAAAAGGTCTGCTCGAGAGGAAACCCCTGGTATGATAGGAGGTCTGGCATCGGTGTCAAGCCTGGTTGACAGGGAGGTGGGAAATTTGTGTCAGGAAAAAAAGGATTAGGGACAACAGCCAGGAAAAGAGGATTCTCCCAAAATGATGGATAGACGTGAAATAATAGGAGGCAGAATGAGTTAGTTCGGTGAAATAATAATGGAACATGAAAGGTCAGATTTGGGAGTGGCATGGGATTGACATCACAGTGGATTTGCCGTGAGGGGCCCATTGTGGATCTGGTGTTGTGGAGAAAATGGTGGACAAGGGGTAATAGTGGACATATCTTACAGGGCAGGAGAAGCTGGCAGGGCTGTGGACTGCCCTATTGGATCTCTTTACCAGGGAGTTGAGAAGTATGCAGGAGTGGATAGCTGCAGAACAATCACTGCATCCTCTGCATGGTGTCTGAGCTCCTTCTTCCAAGACCTGAAATCTCTCCTCCTTTCACCTGGACCTCTTTCCCCCACAATCTGATAGGGTGCTACTGCCATTCATATCACTGTGGGAAAGCTAAATTAAAGCAGCAAGTTGGCAGGTACTTCGGTAATTGTTTGCCTGAATGAATAAAGCATTCCTAGTCCTGTGCTTCACAGTTTACTAATAGCTTTGTCTTTTCCTTTTCTCTTATCAAGCTCTTCTGTGTTATACAAGTTCCTCAGGTAAAGAAAACATTGGTTTCAGTAAGGTTAAACTTCCTGTTTACAGGAAAAATGTAGCAGCTAAAAAGGGCTTAAATTGTCAGTCAACTGAAAGAGCTTTAGATTTCAGGAGAAAGCTGGACTTTTCTCTTTATGACTGATTTGAGTCTCAATATGTATATCTAATTTTAAAGGCCCAAGTGATTTACATAATCGATTCCCCTGTTGGTAGCCTCTGCAGGAGAGGATATCTACTGAATGCTTCTGGATTCATTTATCATGCATACCCATGAAAGCATGATGGACCCATCAAATATGGGTGAATTTTATGATTACTTTTTTCCACAAATGACTGGTTTTAGAAGGATCACACAGATCTCTTGCTATACTTTTACAACACCCTATAGCTAGTGGATTTATGGCCAACATACCCCATGCACACCAGATTACCCTAACGAAGCTATGATGTGTACTAGTACGGTACCAAACAGGAAAGATAAGGAACAATATGAAACTCCTCTAGATAAGAGATTAATTTACTATTCTCCATGCTATAATTTTCATTACATTTTTGTCTATATTTGGAAATATAGATGTTTAAAACATCAATATTTTGGGTGGCCCTTTCAGTTTCAGAAAGGCTGTGGCATGCGAATGCAAGATTCATCTTTGCTGGAGTGTTCATGAGGGGAAAATCATTCTCAGCATGTTGTCCCTCTGAGATGATGAAATAGCTATTTGGGATAAATTACATTTTCAAAGTTATATCCTAAACGTCCTGGATAGGAGCCTATCCTGATGACCTAACTAAAAGATCTAAGACACTCATTTCTTAGGAAACTGATGTTTATGGCTTAGCACCACTGAGAAAACTACTTGAAAATCTAACCTGAAAATGCCTTTGAGATCTGATGTATTTCCTTTGTACTGAAGCTCTCCAATTTTTCTCTGTCAAAATTAGGGAATCTCAATTTCTTGCTTTCACTGTGCTTTTCTTCTCCTATTGTCTCACCTTCCTCCTTTGATCAGCAGGATGCAAACTTTACAGAGCTTCAATAACAACAGTATTGACACATGGAAGAGATTGTTTCTCCCTTATCTCTGTCTTAGCCAGTTCAAAGACAATCAGTTTCCCCCAGGAAACCAGTGTGCCAGCAGACTGCCCGTGGGTATTTCTTCTAGCTTCCATAAACCTGTACTTTTTGCTTCATAGCTGTTTGGAGAGCTTGTACATTCACAAACAGTGGAACCGGGTCATTTCACTTTATTGTCAATTAAACTAAGTTTTAGTAACAGCACTATCTTTAGTCTGATTATTTGAAGGTCAAGTGTCACACTGGAATAGAACACAGTATTAGCCTCTTTTATGTAAGATAATGGCTCATGAAATCACTGTTCTGCTGTGTCGATGCTAAAGTCTCACCGACTCTAGCTATGACAATTTCACTGTGTATGTATAGTAGAGATAACGTAGGTAATGACTTGTGTAATGTCTACATACTTTGTCAGGATGGTAGATCAAATCAAAAGGGCAGCTGGCCCTGCTAGTTCATTGCTTGTTAGCAATGTCAGAAGCAGCAGAGAACACTTTCCCCTCCGCCTCTGCAAAACCATGACTTCTGCTTCACTGCGTGGCAAGTGATAAAATCCTTTGTTCACCAGGACAGAGGCTCAAGAAGAGAAGGCACAAGGAGGCTATTTAAGCACTCATATGAGTTGATTTTGGTCTTTCTTCAGCCCACTACCATGTAAAACCTCAGCAAGACTGCTTGGTGGAGAGAGAAGCTGCAGTACTCTGCCTCTCAGGGCCTGGCTGTCAGGGTGTCATGGTGCAGAGGCAGCTGCTACACCTTCTCTGTTACCTTCACTGACCAAAATGTGTTTTACATCATCCCTCACTCTTCCAAGTCCCAAATAACTAGCACAGAATCATAGACTCATAGAATAGTTAGGGTTGAAAAGTACCTTAAGATCTAGTTCCAACTCCCCTGCCACGAGCAGGGATGCCTGGTCCTTGTTCTCCATCATGTGCCATGTGTTGCACCCAGCAAATGCTGCGTGCTACACTGGGGCTAACTGGGGGTTACTTGTCCAGGTGGTTTCTCATGGGCTACTGCTTTGGGGAACAGGGAAGAAACACCCACCACTGCCTGGCCATGCAGCCCTGGCCCTGCAAGTGCCATGACAGCTAAGGTCACACTGCTCAACCACATTCCTCCTGGTGAATTAGTTGTGCCCAGGTTGTCACCGTTAGTTTGCTTCATGGAATTAAGGAAATGTCAGATCCTGAGGCACATGGCTGATGCTTCTGGCACTTCTGTTTGCTGGATGGACTTCTAAGGGCTCTTAGGGCAGCGAAGGAAATCAAGTCAGCAGCAGCAGCAAGCCATGTGAACCTTTGCATAAGGGACTTCTGTGGGTGGATGTGTGTAGTTAGAAGGCAGAGCTCTCCCTGTCCCTGGGCTGCTTCTGCACAAGGTGAGAACTTCCTTCCTGGGGAACAATTAGAGGATGAGCAAGCTCAGTCACTTGGTGTGAGTAGGAGAGTAATGTGGTCTCTGTATTATTCCTCTAAATGAAAGATGTTAAATGATGTATTCCAGAATGGGGTTTGGTTCACAGTTTATATTTTGGAATCACTCCATATCAGTATCAACATTAATTCACACTTCACCTTCATATTGAGCTATATTAGAATATTATTCATTTAAGGAGGGGGTGCATGGATGTACTTGCTTTATTTGGTTTACCTATAAAGACAACAAGAAGGGCTCAAAGAAAAGCTTGGTTGATAGATTTAAAGTGCACTACCATTACTCACAAACCATATATTATTAGCAAAGAATAATTACTTGAATTTATTATTTTTAAAGGTGAAGGAGACTTTTAGTTTTATTTTCTGATTTTTTTCACTTTACTCCTTGCCTTTTTTTTTGCAGGTAAGTGAATACAAGTATAACTCACCTGAAAATTGACATAATTTTCTTTGAGATGTTGAAAAATTCAAATCAAACACAAAAAAGAAAAACTATTTAAATTAGAATTTAATTCTTATAGCCATTATATTGCAGCCTTTAGAATAATATCCGTACTTTCAGAGAGGGGAAGTATTCTTTTCCATCAGCTTTTTCTCTATTCATCTTCTTGCATCTCTATCTGCAGAGGTTAGAATTAGTCAGCACACTCCAACACATTTTCTGACCTAAACCTGAAAGGCATTTCTAGAAAGGCTGAATTCCAGCCTCCAGGAACTGCTGAAACATTATCTAGTATGCTACTTGCATGAGCTGAATGAGAGCTGTATTTGGAAAACTGGGAAAAGGAATTCATGCATTTGAAGTCTACTTAGATGATGCTATCATTATTTGCAAGATGCATAGCTATTCTGATGATAGTCACATGAAAACATGTCAATCAAATATCATCTAAATCTAATAAACTGGTATTGTTGCTCTGAGTTACTCTTATGTTTTCCTGCCAGTGTTGTCATAAGGATGAGAGCAAACTGATATGCATGTAAAAGGGCTCTGTGAGTACCCACGAGTGCTTCTCCCTTATGGGGATGGATCAAGGACTCTATCAAGTATTGAGACTGTCTTGACAAGAGCTCAGCTGTCACATCTGATGGTGATGTCCTTCCCTTTTCCAGACTTGCCATGAGGGTGTGGAACAGACCCTCAGAAAAACCAAGCTGCCTTGTGAATTGATGCAGCAACCTGAGCTCAGGTAGGGCTGCATTTCAGACTCATCTCTAACAGACGTCCAGGGTAGGTTTATAGTTAACAGGGATGGCTTTGTCACCATGAAGGTTTAAAGCACAAGCCGTGACTTTCTTTGGCTTTGTTTATTAACTTTAGAGACCCATGATCAACTTGCCATGTGGTTAATTTGCAGTAGAAGTGTTAGTGTTCTCCAGCAAATCCAAAGGCACTTCTAAGTTACATCTACACATATGCAGGTGGAAAGCTTTGCCCTGAGAAGTCTGTGCTTGTTCAAGTGACTTCAAAAGCACCTGAAAAGTTTTACAGACCCATCTCCAAAAAGAAGACAGTGTAACTGGACAAGCACTCATTCAGGGAAAGTAATTAAGCTTGGGAGTGACCTCTGGTTCACTGCTCATAAGGCTACATGAGATGTGATAGTCACTCCACCATTTAAACTGTCATGGGAGAAGCATTGAATATTTGAAATGCAGAGGAAGAAGAAAGACAGTCGCTAATTAAAAGACCCAAAATATCCCTGAGTGTCTGAGGACAGGTGAAACAAAGTAATTCCCAATTTATTTTTGGATGATAAGCATGACTGTATTTGCTGGATACTAAATTTTATATTGGCCCCATGTTCTGATAACAAGTGATACGTGCTACAGCTACTCCCTTCTAGATAGAATTTGTTCTCTTCACCCTGTGGTTCTTCAAAATGTCAGAGCAGAAATCACTTTTGTCACACTTGCTCTTTTTAGATGTGCAGCATTTCAGTCTCCTCTTGTTTTAAACTGTGCTGGCTCCTTCGCTTCTCACTCAGGAGGGACAAAAATAGAGGCTTGCAACAGAAGGCTTTTAAAAAGATACACGGATGTCAGTGCCTATTTCTATATAAAAAAATCACACATGAGCACACACTCTCATAAACTTCCATTTAGCAACTGACTAGGTATCTTATTTTTTATGATTGCTTCTACTATAGCAAATTTATGTGGATATTCATACCTAATCACTTCTTTGCATGAAATGTCCATTATGGAAATTGTTATCTTGTCATTAAAATAAATGAGCTTTACATCTTGTTTTTCTATTAAACAGAACACCATTACTGCTCTTTCTAATAAGTTCTGCAGGGGAAGAGGCTGTTATATGTATAGGGATGATAAAACCAAGTACACCTGCTTTATTAATGAAGGATATTTGGATCTTTGCCTCAGGCTGGGCAGCAGAGTTTGGGTTCAAAAATCTTTTTTAATTTACATGATTATATGTAATTTTTGTACAGCTTATTTTTGGTTTTCCTCCCTTTCTTTGCTGGAATTGGGGACTTGGGAGCTCAACTAATTGTGTATCACCTGCAAATTCTCTACCTGACTCCCCAACTATCCTAAATATACAGGAAAGCTTATTAATGCTACTCCATCTCAAGGAAGGTACCATTCAGTTCATAGGTCTTTAAGACACTAAAAGACTCATTGCAAAGTTGTCTATAAAAAACGTAGGTTATTTTCTGGAACAGCTTTTCTGGGTTTCTGATTCATTTGGATATGTGGTGTATTGATAAGGTTTTATAAGGCTTTTTTCACTGGAAGCTTTTCTACAAATCCACTAATTTTAAGGACCTTGAAATTCTAGTTTTAATTATTGCCTTAACTAGTTTACCATGGTAATGAAGGCATTATGCAATCTCTGCAGTAATCCCAGGCAGCCTTTTTAAAACGTTATTTCCAGGCCTGTAGTTTGGGAAGCAGTATTAATGAGGTATGGCATGCCCATGTTATCAGTTCAGGCTTTTGTTTCAAAGTGTTATTACTGTAAAGAGTTTCAATTTGAACCTGTAAATCTAAGTCAACATTTCACAAGCAAAATGGAGGGCAAAAAGGAGATGATTATTAACCACACTTGGATTCTGTGTTAATTCAAAGCAATCATTTGACCGTCAATGACAACCAGTAGGTTCTTAGACAGATTGTCATGTGAAATTGCCACAAATGTAACTGTACTGACATTTTCTTTGTAATCAAAGATTACAAATTGGCCTCTGAAAAAAAAATCCAACCCAAACTCTTGCCTTATTTTATCAAATTATCAAGATCACAATACAGTGGAAAAGCTGATTCTGTGATCCTTTATTGACGCCAAACAGGACTATATAGAGTTATAGAATCGTAGGAATCATAGGATAGTTAGGGTTGGAAAGGATCTTAAGATCATCCAGTTCCAAACCCCCTGCCTTAGACAGGGACACCACACACTAAACCATGTCACCCAAGGCTGCAACCTGGCCTTGAACACTGCCAGGGAAGGAGCCTTTATCACTTTAGGCAACCTGTTATCTCAGGGGTGCCTCATTTGTAGTTCCATCTGCTGCTTTATACTTCTGGGAGCAAACACAGCATTCATTTTTATTGCAAATCATGTGCAATGTCTTTCTTTGGCTTAAAGCAGAGGATGTTCCAGAAAAAATACAAATGCAAAGGTAATTGATGAGTGACTGAGTCGCTGTAGCTCATATTATGCAGGTGCTGCAGCCTGCCTGGAGCAACAGGAGATGTATCTGACCTACAAGAGCTCACAGAGGCACCAGAGGCAAGAAGTCCGACCACGGTGCAGGATTGTAAATGTATTTAAGCAAAATGAAAATGCAAGGCAATAAATGTGTTGAAATCACACCATATATATAGGCATATCCCTGCAGAAATCCTCCAGCATTTCTGTTGGGCAAAAACACACTTCAATGTGTATAGATGCATGATCTGAAAGTTGATGGTCAAGCATTAGTTTTAATTGCCTGAAGATTAATGTCTATTAAGATACGAGGTAACTGTGTCAGACTGATTCCTTCAATTTCATGCTACTTAACTTCACTTAGTTCATTAAGTTCAGGTGTTATTTATTTGCATAGTCAATAGAAGATACTGTTATTCATTGATTAATTATACCTTAGACTTTAAAAGACCTCTTCAAAATTGCCTGATGATGAAGGAAGATTTCAGTGTATTAATGTTTTTCAGAATGGCTACTCTGCTCCTCACGAAAAACTGAATCACTTGAAGAGATTTAAACATACTTTTTCTTTCATCCAGTCCATACCATCATCCAAAGACAGAGGACTGAGCCGTCCACACTGCTCTTGTAGGTTAGGTCTCAGTCATGGAAGTGAAAAATTATCTGAATCCTTTCTTAGTGACATCAGTGGCAAAGCATTCATATATCTAGCAAGATCTTGTTTTCCTGCTGTACTTGAAGTAGGTTTACAGAAGAGAGGAATGAGAGCAAAGCAACATTACAAAACCTGGTTAAATTTCTCTGGATTAACGTTACCAGACAAGGTGAAATAGGAGTTAAATTTCTAAAAGAGAGCTCAGTAAGTGACTCATTTCCAAACAACAACCATTTTGAAAGCTCCCACCAAAACACAGGCATCATACCCACCTACCCGGACCTTCTACTAGCGTAAGTCTCACATTAAAAATGACTCAGTTCTGTAACAGAGAGCACAGAGCCAAAGCGCCATCCTGCCAGTGTTCTCCCATGAACATAGGAAAAATCCATCAGGATTAGCTTTCCTTTCATTAAATAACTCAACCAAAAGAGTACTGAGGTCTGGTTTTGAAGCAAAGTTTCACATTTTTTCAAGCTGCCATTGCAGCCTGTGTTTGATAGGTTAACAGCATCCCTCATTTCTCCACCAGCATAGAACACACAAAAGAAACTCCACTAAAAAGGGGGCTTTTAGTCAAGTAGAACTCTGCTTTGTCATCTTTAACTTTTTTCAATGTCATAAATGTTTAAAATAAACCAAAGCAATGAAATATCAAGTATTGGCTGCTTTCTCCTGTTTCATCGGTAGCGTACTCTGTGTGGGTTACTGATAATGAAAGAAAACTTCTTTAAAACTCATACAGAGAGACAGAGCCAAAACTGGCATCCAAGATCAGCAAGCTTCTGATGGAACAATTTGGAAAACTACCCAGTTCACAGTAGTACTGTGCAAATATAGGCTGTGAATGAACAGGGACAACTTCAGTTTATTTTTGCCAAGGAATTCTCCTGACCAGTCTCAAGTGAGTTCTTCCTGCAATGGAAAATAAGAATTTAATTCACATTCATATAGATTATTTCTATGTCTACTAGGTAATCAATCTGTGTTTTTTAAAACATGCTTTTAATAAAGTTTCAGAGCAAGCCTGAGGAAAGAAAAAAGCACCCATGCAAGAAGATTTAAGATTTGTGGAAGGAGCAATTGAGGACAGAGACCCTGAAGTGATCTGTTATATCCTTTATAATATTCTAGAACATCTTTGACTTTTCTTATATTAAATTTCACCTGATAGTTGAGACTCTAGCTATGAAATCTAATTATAAAGCAGAGAAGAAGAAAGTGATGAAGTTTTGTCTATGTCCTTAATCACTATTTGATTTTTATCAACCCCAGGCATAATAAACATCACCTGCAATTATCTCCCACGCAGAAAGATTACTTCCTTTTGTCATGAATACCTGTCATCCAGACCCAGGAGCCCTGAGTTGTTATTACTTGGGGCTCAAGGAACACCTGCGTTTTCTTGGCAAGCTCTGGAAATGATAATGCTTTAGCAGTATTCATGTAAGAATTTCCTCTGCATTCATGAGTATTTCATTGATCTGGTAACTACAAAGAAAAATTAAAGCAGTTGCTGACTGATTTCTTTTCACAGTGTTAAAGATCTTCCAGTGTAGATGGATTCCATTACCACAGGAAGTCCCCACTTTGGGAATGCTGACCTCCCTAACGATTTGGACAGAAAGCTCCAAATGTGCTTTTACTTTCCTGACAAAATGTTGATGTTTTCTCTTATGTAAAAGAGGAAAATCTAGTTCTTGGTAACAAAAAGTTTGTCCTCTTTTTGGTTTATATCAGTATAATTCAATTAGCTTCAAGGAGTGGTTCATCCTCTACCTCCAGACCCTGGGAGCTGAGGAAGCATTGCAGACAGGAGAAGCACTGGCAGTGTCCTTGCAGCCCTGCAGCTAAATGAATGCTGAAGCTTTTGTTCTCTTCTAGGTACATTTTCTTTAAACTAAAACTATATCTTAAAAAATGGCTTTAATCACAGAGAAGACACTGTCTTAAACCCTTATCCTTGGCAGTATTTCCTCG
The DNA here is from genome assembly GCA_025448015.1 of Bolborhynchus lineola. NCBI lineage: Eukaryota > Metazoa > Chordata > Aves > Psittaciformes > Psittacidae > Bolborhynchus > Bolborhynchus lineola. The sequence continues at coordinate 10,175 of JAOEHX010044677.1, forward strand.
CTCGCAAGGAGTGCTGTCGTTTTGAATTTCCAGCTGTCAAGATCTCTCCCCTCTGTGCATAGGCTTCTCCCCATCTTTGCTACAAGCTACGTTAGGTCACAGTGGATTTTGAGTTTATCTTCTTCTAGCTTTTCTTGCAAGTTAATGGATGGAAGCAACCAAAACTTGAAACTGATACTTTCCCAGACCTTTTAAACTTCTGACAGTCTCTCTTTTCTTTGGTGTTATTAAGAGAAGGAAAGAGCATCACACTGAGGTATATTGGAAAGCACACACAGAGAATGACAAATTCAATCCAACTAGTAAAAACTACATGTCTGCTCCTCAGAAAAACCTCTAACATCCATCAGCAGGGCCGAGATTCAGGTGTCAGTGACTACTTTCAGCTATAAAAGACCTGTAGAAACAGCATTTCAGATCTAGCCACGAAGTTGCACACTCTCTCTTAGACAAGAGGATGTATTCACTGAGTCTTTCCTGCACTTTCTCAGCAAGGTTTCTTGTCTACAAGGCCCAGAGTAGAAGCTACCTTGCTGGCCATGCTCAGGATCTGTGGGAACCTGGCAGCAGTGATCAATACACAGTGATGTTTGGAAACAGCTCGAAGGGAGTCAGCCAAGAGAGCTCAAGTACTCCACAAAAGAGACACATGTGGATAGGAAAGTCTGGATTTCAAGGCATTTGGCCAGAAGCAAAACTGATGGTGAAAGAAGAACATGTGGTGTGGGATGTATAAGACTCTTCTGGCTCCTGGCACTGAAGGACCAACTATCAATATCAGCTAAAGGACTCATTTATGATTTCAAATAGACCATTATAGCACTCAAAAATGCCTGAAATATTAATGTTCCAGCCATGCTCTTTTCTTCTGTTTGTGACCCTAACATGCACTCCTATATCAGTGGAGGTCAAGAGTCTCCTGCCAGAGCAGAACTTCAGGCTGCCAAAAGAGAAAAGGATCTATCCTGGGAGCAGGATACAGCGTGCACTGCAGGAAGGCCTGGTTTTTATAGACAACATGCAGTTTAGTTCCCCTAATGCACGTCAGGCCAGAAGATCTTGTTTAACAATACCTCTCTGCTTAGCAGACATGGAATTAAGCCACCAGTTTAAATGCTGATTAATAATTTAAGAACTGTGAGAGGAAAAGTGACTGTGTTTGTGTATGTGTCAACAGTGCAAACCACTGTATTGGACTAAATCCAGTGACCTATATTATTTCTCTTTGTCTACCAAAACTTACATAAAAGCCTGCAAAGTAGCCTCCTTGTGTGTCTTTCTCGTGAAGGTGATATTTGACATAATTTTTCCCCATTCCTGGGTTGTTCATAATATTGGATATATTTTATCAAACACCCTCTCCTTTTTGAGAGCTTTGCTCAACACCATGCAGGAGGCACTCCAGGTACCAGCTGAATCAGCCTTTGGCCCGGGGGCATCTTGACATTGTTAAGGACACCTTGTCAAAGCTTTGGATACACGCTGTCACTGTGGGGCAATGCAAGAGCAAAGAACATGCCTGGAGCCCTCCTAGATGTCATAGCTTGTAGTCTGCTGCTACATCATAGGCACTCAGCCTGCCTCCCTAGACGCACCTAGTATAAAGCAGTTGGAGAGTACGGTACCAATCTCTTTCCACATCTGCATGAATTATTTCCCTAAACATTACTCAGAGATGGTGAGGTGATTGAAAAGGCAGAAAATCTTCAATTCCAAAGTGCTGGAAAATTTCCACTTATGAATTCCATGTGATCCCTGCAATGATTTCCAGAAGAAAATCTCATGTGAACTTGCTCATCTTAGGAGCAAGAAAAACCACCTCAAAAACACTTGATGGGCTTTTGCAACTGGAGGAGATGATAAAGCAATGCTGAAGCAAACTCGGGGGCATTATCAACAAAGAGCTTGCTTGGTCTAATAAACTGAAAATGTAATTCTAGAGGCAGCCCATCTCCCTTAGCAGCAGGAACATTCAAGCTATGTATTCCCAGGGTTCCCCAAGCAGGATAAAAGCTCATATTTATCCACTGAGTCATGAATCAGCTAAAATCAATATTTTTATTTTAAAGCATGGTTTGAGATTATTTTTCTATATAAGCTTCACAGGATGAGGATTCCACTGCAAAATCTCAGCTTTAAACTTATTTTTTCAGACAAGACATGCATCACTGAAAATATGGGTCTGTAATGAAAGTGATGGCACAAGTTTATAGCCCTGCAAACACAAACATGCAATGACAGTATCTCCAAGTGATGGTCTAATTTTTACATATATATTCTTCAAAAGTATGGTTTTGGCTCAGTGAGATCCCATGAGGGCTTAACCCCCAACAAATCTGAGCAAAGGGTTTGTGTCATTTGTTGGCATTACATAAAATGGTCTAAACTGTAGTGGCAAAGGGCAGTGTGTAAACCATCCCCCTGAAGAGACTGATGTGGATGGTGTACCTGGCTGTAGCAACAAGCATTTATTCACTGTTCCTCAGTCAGATCATAGGTGTAGGGGCTGCAATTGGTGCAGCCCTGTTCTGCCACCACCCCAGCAAGTACTCATTACAGCTTCAACTTCTCCCAGTTATGCACAGAGATACCACAATGAGAAAGGCAGAAAAATAGCCTCTCTCCTCCATTCCTGAGCCAATAACAAGAAAACTGGGTTGGTAATGTTCGATCTTATACTTCTCCCTTTCCTAATAGAAATGTGGCTATTTCTTTCCTTAGCATGATAATAAACCATGCTTCTGTAATCTCTCTTGCTAAATTGCTATAGATAGGTAGACAGATATAGAGACATAGATTCCAGGATATTGTCTTTATCCACCAAAGGATAGGATTACTTGCTGTGCGACTTTATTAAGCACTATGTTAGATGACTTTCACCAGAGAAAGCTGTATTATAAGGTGGGTGAAAAAAAACACAGGCCCTGCAATGAGAATTCTAAGAGTCATTACATTATCCAAACTGAACTTTAAATCTTCCAAGAGATTCTGGTAACAAAGTGCTATGTCTCATTTTCTCAATTTCTTTTATTGCTCTATTGCAATAAAATTGCAAAGTACTGTACTTTGCATATAGAAAGCCAAAGAGGCATTTTCTGATAATCTGATTTTCAGGATAGCATAGAATATGTCATATCAGTAACTCCTGGATCAGATGTACCATATTAACTCCAAGACAAATTAAGAGAAGGACTTTGCTTGTACGTATATTAAAGGAGCATGAATTCTAAGAGGGACTGGGTTTGTGAAAGCACCTATAGATATAGGTGGGTATGGGCTTTGAAAGGCAGGGATTGGGAACTGTGACAATACCTTACAGAAACAGTGACCAGCTCAGTCTTTCAGCCATGCTAACTAAATATGCTCTAGCTACATACATAGATCACTTGGGATCTCTCCTGACTGCAACCAGACTCTGCAGCTCCAGCAATCGCCCTGTTTATCTGCTGCTGTCTCTGTCAGGGGAAGATGCTTTAAAAGACAGTCCTCACTGCTCTCTCTCAGTGGTTTACTGAATGTATGGTGTTGGGGTTTTTTTTTAGCAAGAATGGTATCCTTGTTCTCTTTTCTCTAAAGCTACTCCATCCAGGTTTGCTGAGTCTGTTAGCCCTGAGCATTTAGTTTGCAGCTGATTGTGGCAGCATCACCTGTTTCCTCAATGCAGCAAAAAGGACAAGCAGAATGTGATGTTTCCTAACAGGATCTGAAAAATTTTGGTTTCTAGGTTAAGGCTGGGTTTTTTTTTCCAAAGAAAAATCTCATAGGTGAGAAAGACATGAAAAGAAGAAAGACTTTCTCAACTAATATGCTGAAGAAACTGTTCAGGAACAGTTAATCCCCCTGAAAGATATTTCTTGAGCAATTCTGGAAAGATTAGATAGCAAAGACTATTACGTGTTTTGCTGTTATGTGCAGCATGAGTAGGAGGTGGCAAGACACAAGTCTAGTGAGGTTTCCATATTTTAGGTCATTCTTTCTTCTTCAATCAGCATTATTTCTGATTCATGTCACTTCTATCCTCTTTTCATTATTCACTTTAGACTTCTATCCCTATGGAATACAGTGTTTAAGTCCTGATCCTGAGCTTGCTGAAGTTAGTAGAAGACTTAGAGAAAGACTAGTGAAAAGAATCTGAGGGCTTTTAATTGACCCTCGATAAGTTTACTTGGAAAGGCTGCTTGTGAGTGCTTCCTAAACTGGCAGACCATGCATCGAGTCATGAAACTATAAGCATGGCCATTAGGTATATTTATACCAAGTAAAATGAAAAATTAAACTCAGGAGTTAATTTGCAAACCGTCAATCATTCATGAAAAAAAGGCAGAAAAGCTATGATTGATGTTAACCATTGAAGAGATGTTTGCATTTCAGATATATGTTGCGTGATATGTTGCGTGCTGCTGTCTTTTATACAGATAGTGTAGTCAACAGTATATGATCTGTTTGATCACCACAATCACTGTATTTATGTTTCTTGCTAAAGTCAAAGTACAGCAGGTCTGGATGGAGCTGAGAGTCCAATAGACTACCAACAATCTCAAGGATGAGCATCCAATGAACTTTACTGCTGTACAGCAAGGTATGATCCCAGCCATCCTAAAGTAGATAAACCAGTAAATGGAATAATCAGTTATGCATGGAACTGCAAAGATGTTTTGTTACAGAGTAGCCTATGATGCAATTGACTAACTAGCTAACTATAGCAGATAAAACTAATGTGTTTTGAGGGGAAATGATGTAAAAGTCATACAAAGATCTGCTTATGTGTGCAGAGGTGGGTCTCCCCTGAGCTGTAAAAGCCTGAAACTTGAGCATGTTGTCACACTTTCAAACCTGTGGAGATACTTCTCTGCGCTGGACTTCTGCATCACTGTTGATTCTTGAGGAGATTGAAAGGAAAGAGAAGTGACAACCAAGCCCTGTAAGTGCTTGATTTAAAGCCTTCACCAACTTCCAACATATATTTCTCAGCAAAGTATCTGCCAGCTTAAAGTGTTTTCTTCAATTGATTTTTACTTCACTTGATAATTGAAACTTTTCAATGTGTGTCCGTGAAGATCCATCCAACTTTTCACTTTCCAGGGAAAAATTATGAGTACGTATCTCAGTTCACATCTCTTGGGTCCTTGCATTCCACAGCGTGTGTTGCACCTGCTCACAATAAGTTGTGTCCCATTATTATGATCTACACTGTACAAAGCATAATTAAAGCACCCTGGCCACTGGATCATCACAAGCTTCTGAGATTAATCTTAATTTTTCCTGTCTCTTTTAAACCACATTAGGCCACAATAGCCAAGGCTAGCCTGACTCAGAAATACTGATGAGCTGACATAGAGGGACATGATCATTTCTTTCTGGCGTAACTTGAATACCCAAATAAACAATCATCGCTATGTGATTTTTCAGCTGTGGGTGATATTTGTGTCTGGAGCAGGGAGAAATTCATGCCTTTGAAGCTGGAGCAGGCAACCTGTACTAAACCATGTCTCCCAAGAAAAGAGCAAAAATGGATCTTGATAAGATGGTCTATGTCTTGGGTAAGTAAATGCATTCAGGGACATGAAAGTAAAGACCAACCTGAATTTGAAGGCTAAGCTGAGACTCTTTTTAAGAGTTTGACCTCTTACTCCTAACAAATGCCTAAAGGAAAGAACATTGTTCGTATCTTCTGTGAAATATGGCTTACCACATTTTAAAAAGGAAATAGTTGTGTTCTAGTTTATTTATTGTCCCAACAGCCGAAATTGTATAGAGTCACAGATTTCTGCAGTACTCTAATTCTTAAGAAGTTGCTTTCTGTTCATAAACGTGAACAAGCTTCCTAACAGCAATTATTTCTTTAACAGAAAGTCTTTTGTATTTTCATGGCCTTCGTTCTAGTCATGAGCTTAAATGCAGTAAAAAGACTGTATAGGTATATTAGAATCATAGAATCATAGAATAGGTAGGGATGGAAAGGACCTTAAGATCATCTAGTGTTAGTTAGTATAATTATAAATATGTATTTTATTCAGTTTCCTATCTGAAATTAATCAGCCTCGAGATACTCTGTAGCCAAGGTAATCATAACAGATTTAATGAGCCATGTAGACATAGACTGCAATTAGAATTCAATGAGAATGGTATTTCAAAGAGCGTTTTGGATGAGGACCGATACACACCTAAGTGGTTTGTGCAACACAGACATAACAGGAAAGTTTTTCAGTTTTGTAGAATGAAACAGGCATGGGAAATGGTTCAAAATGGGGTAGAAGGCTTAGGGAACATCTCCAATGTAATAAGGGTTTAGGGAACAGCCTAGTTTAAAAGAAACACTAATTTTCTTATCAACAGAGTGAAGCAATTCACCTCCTTCCTGCAATGTTATCCTTTCCTTGTGGCTGCCATAACTTGCTTGGGAGAGTAACATTACAATACTGAGTCTTCATATAACTCATTTCCTGGACCTGAAGAGGAGTGAAATCATTAAAATCAGCTTGGTATCTAAGAATCATCATGAGTCTGGGGAAACAGCATTCAGATGCTGTAGGCATCTTGTGTCAAACCAGACTGCAGTGAAGAGTTTTGATTTAGATTAATGAATCCAAATTAAAGGCTTTGACTTGGACATATCCAAAGCTTTTGCTTCCGTCTAAGAAGCTAAACTGAAATGTTTTGCTATATCCATTCTTTTTTTCAACTTTCCATCCTGCAAATCACTCAGCTTGCTGACTTTTCAGCTGGGTTTAGGAAGAAAAACATCAGGGTTTTCCGCAGAGTGGAAAAAGAGCTGGAGAAAAAATGCTTACACTAAACCTAATTGGCAGCAGGGAATAATATCAGATTTCTGAAAATATGTTTATGTATGGCAACTCTTGCTGTTTAACTGGCAGGCAGGCTGAAAAATACAGCTGGATTAACTCTTAGACTCCTTAGATTTCCTGAAGAAAGTGGCATTGTCGACACTGATGCCAGATCAGCAGTGAGAAGTGGTGATGCAGCCTCGAGAAGGAGCAGGGGATCTGGATCATCCCAGTTTTGCGACATTTCTGCTGAATAACCAGAGCAAGAAGCTTTCAGTCCCCTCAGCTGCAGCTTCCCTGGCAGCTGAAGGGCACACACACCATTTACGTAGAGGATTATGCTATTTAAAGAGTGTTCAAATGTAAGATTTGAATTCCTCTATGTGAGCAACCCACTGCTGCAACCTCTTCAATTAATGAGAGGCTTTCTAGTGGCAGCATCTCTGAGTTCTGTCAAACCTCACCATGGCGCTATTCCATATGGAAACAGCAGTAAAAAGTATCAAGTCCAATTGAGTTCACATTTAAAATTAGAATGAGAAAGAATTAAGAGTGAAATTCTAGGAAATTTTTCACACAGAAAAGAAGTGGTGAGTTTTGCTTTCCCATAAACTTGCTAAAGCTTAAATATCACCATGCTCTGAGAGCGTTTGGGTAAAATGTTATGTTTGATTCTGAAAAACCAACACGAAAATGGTATTTGGAAATGGAAATGCTTTTGTTTTCACAACGAAACCCTCAGCAAACATTGTCTTCTCTCACATCCCTCAGATTTGTGTGACAAGTTTCACCAGCTCGAATAAAATGTACTTATTTCCAGAGAACCATTTCAAGAAAATGATTTTGAAATGAGTTGGCTTTGGTTGTAATCCTACACTTTTTCACATTCTATTAACTTGACTCTTAACAGATGGTGTTTAATGAATAATTACACAGTAATGAAAAAAATACTTTGCTTTAAAGAAAGCTTTATGCAGATTTATTAATAAATTTAGACACTGTATCTCATTTGTTTATAGTATATCTCCCAATTAGAGTGTAATTATCTAGCTTTGTATCTGTATTTAACTGTCTAAATTGAAGGAAATAAGACAGAGTTGAAGTAAGTAATTGTCAACACTACCCACCAATTTGTATTGAAGTATTAATCAGTGCAGAAGAGTATTTGAGCATAAAATATTCTAAGCTTTTATAGATAATGAATAATAATATTTGTGAGTGCTTCTCTCTTCTGTGGATGCTCCATTTACACAGTACCATAATCTACACCATCCACTAAACA
>JAOEHX010044677.1:18251-41784 GCA_025448015.1 Bolborhynchus lineola
AAGTGTTACAGTCATTTTTCACTGCAATAAAATAGTGAGCAGATGGAAGACAAAAAGAGACTTTCAGGGTACTAAAAAGCATGACACACCTCACTGTTCAGCACTATGAACTTCTTAAGATGATGACCTAACTATTCTATGATTCTATGAGCCTGGTCCAGCTTCCTCTTGAGCCTGTGGAAAACATCCCGTTGATTGCTGTGAGCCCATCATCTATATGTTTGGATGAAACATGATGCTCAGTATTTAGTTTCCTAAATTTGGGAACTGTGTTTTCCAATACCTGGCAGATGTCTTTGCACTTACACAAACACCAATCCCCCAGCTTCCTCATCCCTCAAAAACCTCTCAGTCCTTTCCTACCTCTTCCTTCCTTTCCCTTGTTTAGATCTCCCATAGCACTTTCCCACATTCCTCACCCACGTATGTATTTATATTGGTGTTTGAGCTTTCAGCTTGTAAAGCAGAACTAGCAAATCGCAGCAATATCATACTTGTCACAGAGCAACACCACCAAGCAGAGTCACAAATTAGGTGTACTTGCTCCCCCGTTGTGTGCTGCAAAAACCACAGCAAGAACCAACAAGGGTATGAGTAGCTGTGTGTGAAGCTGGTTTCATGGGGCTGTGAGGCATGACTGGATTTCACATCCTTGCGTGTTTAATATCTCTTAACTTCTGTCATCAAAGGTTTTCCATTCTTCTCAGATTTTTGCTTTTCCCTGGAATGAGCTCCTATAAAGAATAGTGTCTTGTTTGGTTTTAGGGGGAAAAAAGTCTTTTACTTAAAAAGGAAAAAAACATTCAAAAGGAATGCAAAAACACTCAAGCAGCACCCTGGGGCACTGCCTGGTGTGATTTATCTCTTTATTTTGCCTATCTATTTCCTCTCTGCTGTGTCTATATTGGCTTCCACATTCTGCAAGATTATTGTGTTAAAGCTTTCCCATCCAGTGAAACTCATCTTAAACAAGCACTTAGGGTTTGGTGTTCTGTGTCTATTCTCCAGGTATTTTTCAGCTCTAGAAGCAAATTGTAGAAGAATTTAGGACTTACATCTAGGTCACTCCAGTTAAGTATCAGAAAATTATAGGCAGATAAGTGAAATTACAGACCAAGTCTTAGTGACTTCTAACACTTGAGATGTGTTGGCAGGACTAAAGGTTGTTCTTTCTTTTATTTTTAAAAACAGCTGTTGCAGCTGATCTGAACAACTGTTAGAATAAATACTTCAAGTGATTTGGGGGTTTTCTGATTTACAGCAAAAATAACAAAGCAAAAAAATATACATTGTCCCTGTTCTAAATTGTGTTGCTGATATTCCGCATGACACCAAAGAGCGCTTTTGAAAGGTCATTTAGCACATTAAATAAGTTTAACTGGATGAATGTCAGCACTAAGGAATCTGGACAACTTCAGCACCGTGTTCTAAATAACAGTAACCTCTTGCTCCCTAGTTATAAAATGAATTTAAATAAGAATCAGTGAAAGTTTTGCTTCCTGGATCTGTTATATTTGAAAACTACTTTATCTTATATATATATATTTATTTATTTTTATAATCCCCTAAAATGTGCTAAGGAATATATATCAAGACAATGAGAGTAAAGACCCTGGTGTAACACTGGCAGGATGTAGCAGCTGGATGCAGATCACTGAATCATAGAATTATAGAATGGTTTGACTTAGAAGGGACGTTAAATCTCACCCAGTTCCAACCCCCTGCCATGGGCAGGGACACCTTCCACTACAGCAGGTTGCTCAAATGAAAATGCAGATATGAAAACAGTGTGTATGTAAAATAAAAGTAGCAATTGACCTAATATATTACTACAAACTCAAATACGCAGACCAACTGACCCACAAATGTGATACTTCTCAAAGGCCCCAGGAATGCAGTGTTACTCAGTAAACCTGGAATTCTCTTAGAATATGAGTTCAGCAGAATTCAAAACCTGTTCTTCCTGGAAAAGATGAAGACATGTGCCCAGGCCATGCACCAGCCACCAGGCATGGACTTCACTCAATAGTCACAGCCTCGGGTAAGTACTGCTGCACTGAATGGAGCCAAAGCTATGTGATGCCCAGGCAGGAGTGCCCCCAGATGTAGGCAACTGATGGCCCAAATTGAAGAGATCAGTGCTGTTAGGCTCTTCTTCAGTATCCTGGAGATGTGCTAGGATTCTCAAGCAGTAACTATCTGGTGCAGCAAGCATTATAAAGGCGTTGTGTTGCTGAACCTGCTACTCCATGGAGGTACTCAGCTTGCTCCTCATGGGAGAAGAGAGCTGTGGCATGTCTGCTCCTCCTCATTCTCTTCTTTCCCACAATGTCTTCTTTCCCTTCTTTTGCATCCTTCCACTCTCAGAAAAGCAACAGCCTATTTTTGACCGCATTTACTGCAATATAAAATATGAGAAACTCATTGAAGTCATTTTTAAGTATGTTTATGCATCAGTCTTGAGGTCGGCATCTTTGTGACTGCCTGCTGATTATTTCCAAGAGATAGGAAGGTGTTAGAAAAACACTACTCTGCACTCAGCATTTCATGTTCTCCTGTAGTGCGTCACATGAGAGCAAAAGATTAGCATGACATAGGACAGGTACTATGCTCTATCAAATAAGATCACTCGATACAAGCACAATACATCCTGTGTGTGTAGTATACATATATGATGTACTGGGTAGAAATACCCTTTTCAGTCATTAGTTGCTACCTGTGGCTGAAAACACATGCAGTGCAACAGTAATGGCTATCATGGGAAACCCAGGGAGAAAGCAAATCAGAGAGATCTACAGTGATCCAGAAGGCTTTAAATATAGAAACAGGAAGGAAGATGTGTTAATTGTAAGTGGTAAGTCCCTTGGCTGCCTGTTACCGTAGCTGCTCTTTCAGTGACAAGTCACTTTACGGAGGAAATGTAACCGTTTGTGGCATTCTGCCTACAGGGAGCAACTTAGGAAGACTGGAAAATGTCAACCCATACGAAGGAGTTGTTATCCCTTCTCTGGGAGGGAAGAGTGAGAATCCCATCTCCTAATGGACAGCAGGGTGAGAATGGCTGTGAAAGAAACTCAGCTAACAAGCGTTGTCTCCAACTTTTGAAGATTAACTAAAAGCTCTTCTGGCACCTCTGGAAAACAAAAGCCTTTCCCCAGTGGTGTGTGGGAAGTGGTGCTGGATGGGGCTTTTGTCTGACACTGGGCAAGGGCAAGCCCCATCCCCAGCACTCTCCCTCCAGCTGTGCTACATTTCAGAAGGGAAACCAAGGGGACCATCAGTACAGTGAGATGCCAGCTGAAAATGAGATGCCTACAGAGATTCTGAATGGGTGCTGTTGGCTTTAGCCAGGCACAGGTGTTTGTCCCCTTCCAAACTCATCCCACTTGGCATTCATTAGCTCCATATTCTTCTGCAATAGAATCAGTTATGGAGAGAGAGCACAAAACTAGTGGAAACTGCTCTGCCAAGCTGCTCTAACTCACACCAGGGATGAAAAAGTCCTTTTTGGCCTTAGACACAGAGGTGGCTTACAAAGCCCTCTCTTGCTGTCTTCAGTCTTTCAAGTATACATACAAGAAACAATGCATAAAGAGGCCACCATTTGCTGCTCATATTTGCGGTGAGCCACAGCCTTCAGTCAGTAAGATCAGCTATGCCAGGCTTGTTTGATTATGAAATTCAGGTAACATTCCATCAAAAGCTATGAAAACTACTCTCATTGCAATGTGAGTTCAGCGGATGATTCTCTCCTACAATGGCTACATGAAAACAGCTATTTATCATGCAATAGATCAGTTAGATTCGCAGCCTGAGTTCAGTGCTTCACTGACAACAAAGTTCCAACCAGGGCTTTTCTCTGTTCACAATATCCATTCCTGCATCACTGTGCTCCATGCCTGTAACACTGACACTCCAAGGTGTCCTGGCAAGACTAGTGTGGGTATCCAGGAAGCAGCTTGACCAGCTCCATCCAAGAAAGAGAATGTCTAAACCTTTGGGGCAGATGACAGCTGATGAAGAAAAGTATATAATCTATGAGGTCTGGATACTAGAAGGGAGAAGAAAGGTTCCCCCCCCTACTCTTCACAAATAGCAGAACCTGAGCTGATGGGTTTTCACTGCTGACCCATCTCAGCAAACCATAACATTCCTCAGTCTGATGAAAAGAACTACATTTAATACTGATGCAGTGCTCATCAAGGAGAAAATAATCCCTATGCAAAACTGATGAAACAGCGGGGAGGGGATCTGCTTTTCAAACTGCAGCCTTCCTACTGCCTGATTAGTATCTCACATAAAGTGCACTAGCAGTAAATATGCATGGTGTCAAGAGTAGGATATAATGAGACATGAGAGAGGATGACTTTGTTCTTCCCTGCCTGAATTTCTCCCCTTTGGAAACACTTTGCAGCAGCTCTTAGGGCTGCACACTGTCAGAGCGTGCAGGCAGCAGCACATCTCACTGCAGGATCAGCTCACTAAGCACAGGTTCCACAACAGTTGCTCCTCACTGGGTTTTCAGCTCTGCCTCCTACACCCTATAGCAAAGTGCCCAAAAACCTGCTCATCCTCTGTGGGAAGGGCTCTGGCAAAATAACCCACCAGCCAGCCAGCGGAGGCAATGCAGGAGAATTTGGAGAGGTAAATTAGTAAGTTCTAAATGATGTTGCTTTAAATCCATGAGGCTAAAAATATCAGCACAAGACTTAATTTGTTCTCAATTTGTGCTTGTTTGCAAACATATTTTAAACAGTCACACTCCTATTTTAAAGACTTCCATAATAACTTTATTGTATCACCCTACAGAAGGGTGAGATTGCCCAAAGATGCTGTGAATCATTTTATCTTGGCAGCAAGATAAAGTATATACAAATCTATGAAGTATTGCAATACTGTGTTCTGTAGTTTCAGGATGAGATCTCATGGGAAATCGTGCTAATAGCAAGGTAATTACCGAGTTACATGAAAGGTTTACAGCTGGTGAGAGCTGGCTGAAGTAAGAACAGAGGAGAGCACTGTCAAAGGAGCTGAAGGGAATCAGATACACAAATCCCACTGAAATGTAGCAGATTTGGGATGTCTGAAGTTCAGTAAAAGTCCCTTCCTAAGCAAAGAGTGTGGTGATAGATCTTTTACACTTGAAAGGTGTTTGTGATGTGAGGTTGGTCCCATTGCAAGTGCCATGAAGGATCCACAGCAGTGAGCTGTGCAGTGCTGCTCCTGGAGCTCCTGCAGCCGATGGAGAAGCACTGTGAGAATACCATGGGCAATCAGCAGTGTCATGTCATGCAGAGAAATCATTTTGGGACAAAAAGGTACAAGGTGTTAGCACAGGTGTTCTAAGCCAGCCCTGGACAAAGGCAGCAAATGCTGTGGTTTAGAGAAAGGTGGGTGGAAAAGCAAAGGGCTTCAGTGTTGAAGGCAGCATCTTCTTGCCTTCTTGCCTTGCCCAGCTCCAACCCCTGTTCAAGTTGGGGAAATTAGGAAAAGTATGCAGAGGGCTGAGCTGTTAGACAAAGTGCAGGAAAAGGCCAAAAGTATCAGGAAATCATCCAGACCCATGTCAGCTGCCTTCTAGAACTTCAGAGGAAGGAGAAAAGCCTTCTAATTGCAGGGTACATCTTAGTAAATTGACCCTTATCCCACACTGGTGAAAGCTATTGACTTTCATACTATCCTAAGCAAGGCTCAATGGTGTTTAGCTTCCTTTTCTCTCATATTTTTAATCAATTCCATTTTTTCTTGTGTGTGAACAAGGCTGTCAGAATATTTAAGGACCTCAGATGTAGATATCTAGTGTTATTCTTACACCTCGGGGTGTCTGAGACCTTTGGGACTGATGGTGGTGGTGCTGTGGGGCAGCTCAGAGGCCAGCAGGGAGAGCAAAGAAGGTCTGAAATAGCACAGGCATTTAGGTTGGGCACTGAAATTGCTCCTGTAGTTTGAAATTGCGATGGCAAAAATATGAACATGGTATTTTCTGTGAGAAGCTTCTTGCTGAGTTATCAAGGCAATGCCATCCCCTCTAGAGATCACTACAGCACCCAGCAGCAGTGTGTTGGTGCAGCGTGAAGATGCCCAAGATCCTTAGCTGGGGAAAGGACAGATCTCTGTGGTCTTGAAGGCATTGCCGGCATGGATTTGCAGCATTTCTCTCTTCCAGACATCCATGGCTCCTGCCGTGTGCAGATCTGCCAATGCACAGGAAAGAAAATAGCTCAGGAAGTCCTTCATCAGCCTCTGACGTGCTTGCCCTGCCTTGTTCTCCTCCCACCATCTCTGGCTGTTTACAAACACCAGAGAAATCCAGTGCTATCTTAATTTACTTCACTTTCTTTGTGCAGCTATCAAATGAGTCAGGTCTACTGTGCTGAGCAAGGCCATAAGCAAAATTATGAAGAAGAAAGTGAAACCAAGCTGGGAATACAAGCCATATGAAAGCACACATGTTTTTTGTATCTATTTCAATGCTGAAGTTGAATCGATGGCAGGGTGGTGATGCTGTCAGATTTTTCAGTACACTCTACTCCAGCTGTTTCAGGATTACATCCCAGCATTATTACTTAATAAGTTCCTTCAGCCAGAGTGTTCACAAATAAATAAACCAATAGGTTAAGGGCAGAAGAAATTCTACTAAAAGGATGGGCTCTATTTGCTCTGTTCAGGTATTGCTAATAATAGAGGTATTGTAAAGTGACTCAAACTGTAACAGAAAGGTTGGATGCTTGAGTGCACACTGCAGAGGAATACCCTGCTGTATAAACACTGAAATCACGTCCTTTCAAATTAGCATGGGGAAGTAAACAAATGCTACACAGACCTGGTAGATCCTGTCCAAGCAGCAGGGGTTCGACAGTACTTCAGGTCCTCTTTGCCAGGCTGTGTTTGGAAAAAAGAGCATCCCCTTGTAAAAATTACCTATTACCTCTTCAAATGACAGGCACAATATTTATTCATCAGCAAATGTGCATTTAACAAGCTCCGCTGGCTCCTGGCTGCTCTCGTAGTTTCAGGAAAGCCTTTCTTGCATTTCTGTCTGCATTCCTAGTGGGCTGGGGATGCCATCTGCTCTTTCGCCTCTGCTGGCTGTTTTCCATGTATTTGCTTACTCCTTTCCATCCCAGTTAGCTCCGTGTAGCCTGGAGGGAGTGAACTAGATTCTCTTTCTGGGGCATCATTGAAAGAAATGTTTACTGAGTTGCAGACAGCCACATCTGTGTAAATCTGGTGGCAGCACATGTGCATTGCAGTGGCCTGCAGAGATTTCATTTTTCCTGATAGCAGGGGAAGAAAAGCATCCAGTGCCCCCCAGCCCAAGCCCAGGACCAGGACACAAGGCTGGCCATTCATCAACACTTCCTGTCTGCTTGGAAACAAAAGGATTTGAACTGAGACCATTTGGGGTTATAAATCTACTTAAATCATGGATTGAAACAGTCTTCCTCAGAAATGATCTTCAGTGTTTCCCCATCAGCTGCAAATTACCTATAGCCAGATTCATAGAATCATAGAACAGTTAGGATTGACAAGGACCTTAACATCGTCCAGTTCCAACCCCCTGCCATGGGCAGGGACACCTCCCACTAAACCATGGCACCCAAGGCTCTGTCCAACCTGGCCTTGAACACCTACAGGGAAGGAGCATTCACAGCTTCCCTGGGCAACCCATTCCAGTACCTCAGCACCCTCACAGTAAAGAATTTCTTGCTCATATCCAATCTAAACTTCCCCTGTTTAAGTTTGAACCCCTTACGCCTTGTCCTCTCACTGCAGTCCCTAATGAAGAGTCCCTCCTCAGCATCCCTATAGATTGCAAGCTATTTTATGAAAGAGATGTTTGTAGTTCTTTGGATTAAATTTGTCAGCTGGAATATTAAAATATTCAGAATAATATGCATTTACCATGCATATTTCCTGAGGCAGAAATTACTTTTCTTGTTTCATAAGCACCAAATTCACTCTCACCAACCAACCTGCGCTGATAGAAATGAGACTTCCTTTTACACTGAACTCCTGGATTTCCACATACAGTTTTCCAGACTCTCCTTTTGAACAGATATCAGGCTTAACAACAACTCAGCCAAATGCCATCCTGGAAAATGCCAGGCTGTGCTGCTACTGGGGCATCTACATGGAACCAACTCCTCTTTTCTAGAATTCCCACCTGAACCAGCCAAAAAAACAGGCATATGCAAAAGTAGAAATACATTTGTAGGTTTAAACCACATCAAAGACATTTTTGCATATGCATCCACTGGGTTTAATCAGAATTTTAATGAATTTGTCTTTAAAGATATTTGCCTTTTTTTTTTTTTTTTTTTTCAAGAATTAGATAATGTCCATTTTATAACCATGTTCCTGGTTCAAACCCTATTCCTTGATCAATCCTTCCACTCTTGATCAACAATGAAATATCAAATATATATCTAAACTATCCTAAAATAAATTGTTCATCATAAACCATAAGGTAATAACTCTAGAAAGGATCTCAAAGGACTAAGGAGTTCATCTCCCTGCCCTGCAGCACTTGTAGCCCATCTGGCAGACATTGTCCAAAACATTTTTTACCAGGGTGATCTCACTCTTGCACTAATGATCTCTCCCAGTGTATCACCAGTCTGCCCCCCAGCAATATTCAGTTTATGCTTTAGGGAAGGTCTCTAGGAGGTAAATCATCAAGACCTGATGACTAGAAAATGTGTGGTTTATCCAAACTTTCTCTAACCTGTTTTTTCTTATTCATTGACATCTTGCTCTTTTGTTACTGGAATTAACTGTGCTAGCCATGTGCTTCCAGCTGACCTCACCTTACTGCACGAAGGCAGTAAGCACTGTTCTCATAGTATCATTTATTGATTGTAGCAAAGACTCTGGTTGGCGCTGGGGGACATGCTCAGCTCCCAGATGATGCCCAGCAAACTGGTTTCTTCTGCTGGCAATGCAAGTAATCAGGTGTTCACACACACATGCACATCCCAGGGAGGTTAGACATAGTTATCATAGAATCACAGATCATGGAATCCTAGAATAGTTTGTGTTGGAGGGACCTTAAAGTTCATCCAGTTCCACTAGAGCAGGTTGCTTCAAGTCCATGTGTCCAACCTGGCCTTGAACACTGCCAGGGATGGGGCAGCCACAGTTTCTCTGGGCACCCTGTGCCAGCGCCTCAGCACCCTCATGATATGCACTGGGATACCACATTTACAGTGGGGAAGGGCACGTTACAGGGCACAGCAACAGCACAGTCCTTCTAAATAGGATATGTCAGATACCTGAGAACTGAGCAGTCAAATCATCTCATATGGGAATAGACAGGAAGAAATATAGGAGTGAATCTGGCAGGAAAGGAGGCAGGTAAACATGTCATATATTCTGGGAAATGAAATTATTAGGTGGGGGAAGGTAACTTTAGCAGACAAACCTTAGGCTTTGCTAGGATTTATGGTTCCACAACATCCCCACCTTTTCCCTTTCTACTGGCACAACTCAACCAGTTGGCTTTCTTCCCACCAAGAAATCCATAGGTCCTTGACTATGTGTGAAGATTTATTTTGCTTCTACCTCATCTGGGGAGTAAGCATTTGAAAAAGGTTTCTTTCTGTGTGTTCAGCTTTAGAATACAATTCTTCTTGCCACTATTCTTAAAACTATGTTTTCTTTGTGTTTTATTTATTGAAATTGCGTGGGGTTTATTTCACATATGCCGTATTGGAAAAGCAGCACTGCTAACTGAAAGGCTGTTTTCACTGTTACTGGAAAAGGCTTTTCTGAATATTAGCTTTGGATTGGCAAATTTTCTGTAATTTGTACTCTCAGCAACATACTGGTATGAAAATTGGATCTGGGCAATGGGCACTCCCTAAGCTACTTTACTCTCGCTGTAATGACTTCAGCTAGAAGTTGAGCATACATCATGCTTCCATCCATTGTTTTTCTGCTCAGGATCAGCTGCACATTTGGGGTTTCAAACTTTTAACCCTTGATCATGCTGATAATGGGAAAATACCATCACTTTGGTTGACCTGTAGAGCTTGACAATTTAAGCCTTCATTATGAGAGTCCTGTGAAAATTAGGGTATCATTTAATAGTTCTTAGCCCACAAGGTGAACCCAACTTCTTTTCAAAGCATCCTGATTTCAGTGGAACGTTGCTTTGATTTCTAGACTGGCATTTTAATCACCTTAACATTTAAATAGCTCTTGTTAAGATCTGAAGCATCACTTTAGAAGAAGGAGGAGGAGGAGGAAAAACTACAGATCACATGGCTGGGTGTGGGACATCAGGATCAAAGCAGAACCCTATAATCTCTTGTACTGAGAAAGTTGCTCTTTTCCTAAGAAGACAGATAGAAAGCTTTATATTACAAATCAAAATATTACCTGATGTCCAGATGAACCTGTCCATGAGTTTAAATGAGAAGCTATTCTTTTAGGAAATAAAGGGGCTTTTAAAAGAAATTACATTTAAATATTGTTACTGCTTATCAAAATAGGGAGAAGAAAAAGGGGGGAAAACAGAGATTCTTCTTTTTCACCAGGTCTTGCAGTTTTGCTATGCGAGATCTGGTTTTATTGCCAGTTAAAAAGTTCCTCTGAATGGTGGAAATTCTGCTCTGCCTAGGGCCAATCACTCTCCAGTGTGGCCACCAGGCAAATTGACTTAGAAACTGCAGCTCCCAGGTTGCTTCTTTCACCTGTTTCCTATTCTCTAGGCTTGGTCTGTTCCTGGCAATCACACTTGATGCCTGCTTTTGTAGTCATACAGGGGAAATCACATCATTTAGCTAGTTACAAATCTACCCAGATGCCAACTGTGTTCATCTGCCACATGGCAGAGGTGATACACTTAGCAACTCTGCTAATTTGCCTAATGACTCTGACCAGCAAGTTCCTCCTTTAACAACTTGCAGGCCAGGTTCTGATACCTGATCAAACTAAATAACTATACAAGCATGCAAGAGTATATCAGCTCCACAGTATAAACCATATTAGTTTATATTAGTTAATATTAGTTTTTTTAGTTTTTGTTTCTGTTCTTGAGCCCCAGATTTTCGTCTTATAGAAGTATCAAGATATATGTGCAGGATGGTTTTGGAGTAAGATTTTAAAAGGTAGAGGGGCCATGGTGGATGTTGATTTCAGACCCTAAAAGGAAGGATAAATGTAAAAGAGTTTCTCCATTTCATAACACCAAAGACCTAGAAATAAAACTCATCATGGATCCCATACCATAACAAAAGGAAAGCTGATCAGAGAGGCATGTGCCTGTCCTAACTGCTGTCATGTCAAAGTAAAATTTCCCTCCATAGCCAGATGAAGGAAAGAAATTGAAGAAATTGTTATAGATTACATTTTTTCAACTATCCCCTGCCTTCAGATGGGGTGACACCCCCTCTGAAGCTGCTGTTGATGGCAAGTAAACAGCCTAAGGGTCTAAGATTTTTCAGGGTTTCAGTTCATTTGCAGTTATGAGATGTTTTCTTCCTTAGGATTTATTGGAGTATCTTGTTAATCTTGCAAGGAAAACAAAGGAAGATAACTATGTCCACTTCTATGGAGAAGTTCTTCCTGTAAAGGAATACACTTGGAAGTACCTGAACTTGATTATTTCTCCCAAACCCTCTGAAACCCTTGTTTTATCCTTCTACATAAAGACTTTCTGCTTACAATATATGAAAGAGCTCTGAAGACCTAATTTTGCATACTCCAATTAATAATATTCTAGAGAGACAGAAGATATAAACAGTCTTTCTAAATTAATACTCAGTTTTCTGTGCAAGCTTTTAATCAAAGAAGACAGCATGACACCTCCAGAGGCCTGTATGCCAATAACATCATACTGTTCTATTCGAAGCATATTATATTTCCTTATTCTCATGATGCTTTCAGTTCCTTATAAATTGATTCTAGTTATTAGTTTTGTCTGCGGTTGGTCTTCAGTTTGGGGAGGATGATTATGGATTTGGAATGAGGTTTTATCATATATATTTTTTCATTGCTGCTGTAAATTATTTTTAAGTATCTTCATTTCATATGTATTTCTGGGATAAAATGCCTGCCTTATTTATATCCCTGTGAAGTGCTAAATACCCACTGGCTTTCCAGGAATCTGGTGTTCATCCAGGCCATCGCATGTGGATTTTGACATGTGTGTGAGTCTAGGAGCCACCCGCTGCCAGCAGCATTTGTAGGATGGTTCAGTTTGGGCTCCAGGGTTGGTAACACTTTCCCAGAAGGCTC
The DNA here is from genome assembly GCA_025448015.1 of Bolborhynchus lineola. Lineage (NCBI taxonomy): Eukaryota > Metazoa > Chordata > Aves > Psittaciformes > Psittacidae > Bolborhynchus > Bolborhynchus lineola. The sequence goes on from JAOEHX010044677.1 coordinate 30,495, forward strand.
CCCCCACATTTTACCCATACTCCCATGACAAATTGTACACCCCCAGGGTGCATATGCTGGTAGGCACAGTGGTTGCAATCAAGTAATTTTGTTTCTCATCAGAACAAAGCTTTGTCATCAATAGACCCATGAAAAAGGAAGCAATACTGTTTGACATACAATTTCTTATAGCTTCTGTCCAACAGCCTTTCCAAAGGGAAAAATATCTTTCCAGTTGTCCTGGATTCCCAGAAATCTGAGGAATATAGGACAGTATCTCAGGAGGTACTGATTTTAGCAGAGGGATGGTTGAAATCAAATCCTCGTCATAGCAGGAACTGCCAATTTTGAGAGATTCATGGATCAGAATGCTTCAAAATTGGCAATCTATTTTGGGCATAGACAAAGATTCTTAAAGAAACCCTGGTCAAAAGGAAAAGAAAAAGAAAGAAAAGAGTGTTTGGCCATGGTAGTGACCAGAAATAGGAATGAAACCCTTGGTTCTGTATTCAGGAACTTCACCAAGCGCTATTGCTCTGGTTTCTCACCATCCCTGCTTTCCATTTCATGAGGAAGTTTTTGACACAATGGTTCCACTTGTGTGCTGAGGACTCTGTGTTGTGTTCCCAGTTCTCAGCTGGGCCAGTGCAGTTCAGTGGGAAGGAGGAGGCAAGAAATACCTAGTTATGGGGTCGCAGGCTCTTACATACATGTTAGCAGGAACTAGTGGTCTGCTTCACATCACCTCATGTGGTTGAGGCCATAGATCATAGAATTATAGAATAGTTTTCAGAGTAGAATAGGATTTGTGCAGTTTCTTTAATTTAGATGAGCTGCTGCCCTCCAGCTCTCTTTTGGCTGGAGATTCCATTTCAGTGTCTCTGGAAGAGAGCCCAGCTCTTCTGTACAGCTCGCAGACTTCTGGGAAACAAGTGATATTCTCACTGTCTTCCTTGTTTCATGCCTAGAAGTGTAACAAGCTGTGATTTGCACAACTCACTGCAGCTTTGGTCCTTTTCTTTTGACTCCAGAGGAATTGCAGTGTGTGCATAACAAGTAGTCCATAAATATGGCATAACCTGGAGTGCAGACTTTAACCCATAAACCTTTCTGTCCTGTGTAGATGTACCACAGATTTAATTCTCCAGTTTCCTCTTCCACGGAGCCACCACAGCCTTACTCCTAGGAGTAAGGACTCTCCAAGGATGGCACAGCCTGTAGGCTCGTTCTCTACAATGGAAACACACAGGCTGCAAATAAGTCTAGTACTCAATTATTCAATATATCGGTATAACGCAAAGCAACCTGTTGTATAATAACAACACTTTGGCTGGTACATAACTAAGCTAAAAATTGCCCAAAATTATAACAAAAAAAGGGCTATGTGCATTTTCTCTTACCCTTTCTTCCTCGCTTACACCACTGAGTTCTGCTATGCGAGTAGATGGAGTTCTTCTATCTCTTGACTCGGCAGAGCAAAGCAGCAAAAAAATCTCGATGGTACGTGCAGGGGAATTTTTAGACTTGAAAGCAGACAAGCCATTGCTCTTGAAAAAGATTACCAGAGATACATAAAGGATGGGCCAAAACGACTGTCCTGGTTCTTCTGCTTCGTCTCACAGAGTGAAATACACAATGAGTCTATCATGGAAATATGTAGATCCTACAGTCTTGATATTTGTGCTGTGAAGCTTAAATATCTTTCTTACCCAAGAAAAATGTCAAAGGCGCAGAGAAATAAATTATTTCCCTCATATTTTGGGCAACTGCATCTGCAGCTATGGATTCCTTGTCTGGAATTTTTCCTCTGACAAAGTTATGAAAATGTTTGAAGAAAAAAAATATTCATAAGCTGGTGACTTGTATTTTTATGAGGTAGATAAATTAATTCAATTTAACAGAGTTAAAATTACCCTGAGCTGCTTATAATTGCTTGGTTATTCTTTTCTCCTAGATGCATAGTATACAATCTATTTTGTCAAGTACTAGTGCGCAATGCACAAGGAAACTGCGTCTGTTTGGGGTAGGAAGCAGAGGGGGAGCTGCTTTTTTGGCCTAAGAAGAAGAATATTTGGCTCAGAGGGCTGGAAACCTTCTTCCAGCCCCACTTCTTCTTTTTCCTCTGAATGAATGGGTTTATTTTCATGCCTGTTTATGCAGCATAGTGTATAGCAACCACTTCTTATATGTTGGAAATATGGCTTGCCATTGACAAAATAGCAACTTAAATTACTGAAGGTATCAACACTCTTCTTAGCCAAGGGAATAAATATTTTCCAGCAGAACTGCATCAATTTTTCCAAAGAAAAAAGAAAGTGAATGAATTTGAATGAAGGAATATCATTATTATATAGAAACTTAAGATGGAACAGTTCAAAAGATTGTTGTGATTTTAAGAATATTTCGCCCTGTTTTTCAAATGACAAGCAAGATTAATTCAGATTAATAAAACAGATGGCTGCTGGTTTAAGAAACCTGACTGGAAATATATACTTGCAGTTAATGAAACATTAAAATGCATAATAATATTTTACTCCAAAGTGTTTCTTATTAAGTGGTATTTGTTGTATTTTTACCAAACTCTGCATTATTGCCTAAATTTTTAAGGCAAACATCTCTATATTTGCAAGTCTAGCAAAACTCATGCAGACTGAAATGCTTTGTTTCTAGAACATAAAAGTTTTTTCACCAACAAACAGAAAACTCTTCCTCCTTAAGTTATTAATATACATCAGCCAAAATGAAAGCCATTTTGTCATTGAAATGGACTGAGATGTTGAAAACTTTTCTCCTAGGGGAAATTAAACATGCAAAAATCCCTGTGATGCTTTCCAACAAAACTCAGATGGAAATACGAATTACATATTCTTCACAGGGCATTGTACTCATCCAGGTTTCTCTGTAAGAAAGGCACACGGAAAGGTTATGCTTTAATGGCTGAAATTAATGTTCTCCCAATTTTATAATCACCACAGCTTTCCTTAATATTGATGACATGAAGAGAGTTTCATTTCATGTTGCTGTAGAGAGGGTGAGGAGCACAGTGATCCATAAGCAAGCACCCAGTGTCACACACTGTGCAACTCTTGGCATCAGTCTGTAGGGAGGACCTTTTCTCTGGAGCACAAAAGGAAACGAAAGAACAGGAAATCTTTGCCTTCCAGCCAAAGGTTTTCTGCTTTCACTTCTAGCCGTATCTGTAGCAATACAAGGTTGGATTCTTGCTGTCCTTGTATTTGAAGTGTAAGATGAGTTCAAATGTTCACATAAACACTTGCTTTTGATTTTATCAGAGCTTAGCCCTGCTACTGTCTTTCCCAAGAGCAAGATAAAAATCAAAAGGGAACACAGAGGAAAAGATTAAAAAGAGAAAAAGGAAACACTCTCTATACCATAGCTTTATTGGCCTTTTTTAAATTCAAGTTTCTTTCTTAAAGTGGCAATTTCCTTGTAAAAGTGACTTCTGCCAAGGAAATTATAAATGAAGATACTTAACAGATGAGTATTTGGGAATGAGGCCTTTCAATGGGCGGTGGTGAGTAGATTCATTAGTACAAAAACCTAAATACAATAATAAGAAGAAAATATTGTCATTGACTCTATTCTGAAAATATATGCAATGTGAATTTGTATTATTACCTTTTCTGAAGGTGCTTCAGACACTACCAGCAGTAATTTGGGGCCTAGTTTAAGGCAGGCACAGTTAGCAGATAGGGAAGACAGTCCAGGATGAATTGGTTCACCATTCTCCTTTATCACATCCACCCAATTTCAGTACATTTGAATATAAAAATCACTCAGAAAAAAAGATTATGGCAATAAGCCCACCTGGGGCTTCAGCAAAATAGCACATCCCAGCAAACAGTTCCAGGCAAGAAACTCAACACAGCAAAGAGTAAACTGAAATACCTGAAATGGCACCAAAAGAGGGAAGAATTATTTCATTTCATTTTGACAACACCAACCTACCTCTGCAAGACATAAATGCAGGTGTATTAAACCAACTAACACCTCTGCTAGAGCTTAACTGATTAATGCTGGCTAATTACCTAGCTGATGGGATCACCTGGTCAATGGGGCAGAGATAGCAAAATTCAGTTGAATTATTTTGATTGTAACATTTCAATTGAACCAAATTGCTTTCAATTCATACGTCAGAAAGTCTATGTGCAAAAGTTTATAACTGAGCAGCTTTTATTCTCTACTGCTTGATAATTGCCATTTGTTCCTAAATTATGTTTTTTTCTCTATTGTAAAGCTGGCTAGGTTGGATTTTTCCTCATAGACTGAGATCCCCTTCAACCAACCCACTTCTCCCCACAACTATTGTTTAAGCCACCGAAAGACTCCCAGTGCCTGAGGGATCCAGTTATCTTCAGTAAGGTTTAATTCTATTTAATTTCACATTTAAAGCTCCTGTGACCTTTTTCAACATACAGATCATAAAAATACTTTCACACATGGATATATCAAATGACATGTCCACCTAGGCTTGCTACTAAAACTGCATGGCTCTGTTACTGCTGGCCCCTGGCTATATTAGCTGTCTGTTTGCCTTATTTGTGAGTTATAAATAGCCAAAGACTGCATACTCTGTCTGGTTACATTGAACAAACTGTGACTTTAATTCTCTCAAACATGCCTGTCTTCTGACACAGGTCTGTCTTGAATGCTCAGTGTTACCTGTTTTCCTTTTCTTCGTGCTTCTTACATGGCTGGGAGACTCTTAAGCAAAAGTCTCCATTTGGAAAATATTCTACATATAGGAGAGCCACTGAAGGGCATTTTCACATTGTCCACAAGCTCTTAATTGCAAAGTAATCCTCCACGCTGTTATGTTCTGATTTGATGGCATTTTATACTCACATTGCACAAATGGAAGGCATCAGTGATTCTGACCCAGTCTTCCCAGCTTAGCTCATACTAAGAAGTTGTGAAATCATCTCAAGGCTCTGCTGTACTAATTTTTCTGCAAGCTGAAGGCAACAGGCACTCACTTCCAAAAGGCTTCCAGCTTCAGGACAAAAGTGCTTTACAGCTGAACCAAAGCAGGGACAGCTGAAGACTAGATTCACTAGACAATTAAATAACCTAAATAAGGATTTAGGTGGAATTTTGCACCTAAATCTAAAACTGCATGCTGAAAATCCTCTGCTTTCAGAGCTCATACTGTGTCTGGGCATATCCTTGTGTGACTGGGAAGGTCTCTGGGGTGGTATTAGGATGCAGAGAACTGCATCTGCCCCTGGCTTCTCAGCATCTATTTTTCTGCTAAAGGTCCTTAAGTGCCAGATCAGATCAGGCTTTGAGCAACCTGGTCTAGTGGAAGGTGTCCCACTCTGTGGCAGGGGGGTGGAAATGGATGAACTTTAAGGTCCCTTCCAACCCGAAGCAGTCTGGGGTTCTGTATTCTCCTAAATGCTCATGCGCTGTAAGGCATGCGTACAGCACACTAGACAGCCATACCGATGGGTTACACAAGGTTATGAGTTTGAGGACAAGATGACTCCACCATTTTAAATGCAAGAAAGTCCAGTAGGCAGCAGTAATTATCAAAGCACCATGCAGGAAAGCCCAGAAGGCTATATATTCTATACTCTCATTTCAGGAAATTATGTTGAAATGGTTCAATGTTGGCCTCTTCTCAAAAAACAGAATGGTTCCCCAGAAATCTCTGTTCTGCTTAACCAGTTCCCAGGTATATCATCTGGTGTTCACTGGCTTCCTGAAAGATACATAAGAGGTGCATGAGTGTTCATCTTGGAAAGACTTGCTTGTCCTTTGGTGTTAGATCCAAATCCAGACTGTAGTGCTTCCCATTCATCAGAGGATTACCCTCTTAGAAACAGAGAGATTGATATCCCTGAGCACAGTCCTGCCAAGTGCTGAGCTGCTTTTGTTTAGCAGAACCTGGGCAGGCTAAGTGGTCCCCAGCGAGATCTGCCACTCCGGAGGACTATTAGGAGCAAAAGAAAAACCACAGAAGTGAAGATATCTGCAGAATAAATTATAGGCATGATTAGTGTTGATTAGTAGAATGAGCAAGTTCCTCAAAGAAATTGCAGCCTCTGGGGAAATCATTTACAATGGCCATGATGAGTAATATGTCACTCCATGACTCCATTGACTTCCATCATCCCCTTCCCCTACAGTTAAAATGAGCATGAGAAAGATCAGCTTATAATTGTCACGTGTTTATGCTGGCAGGAACTAGTGCTTTATTTTATCATTTGTATTAGGACTCATGTGGTGTTTGTATTTTGTTCAGCCACACTGTCAGGAAGCTCACTCATCCCCATGAAAGCTTTTCCATGTATTTGTGCACTTGCCTGGAGTCATAACTCATGCATATTTCCAAGAGAGTGTATATGCTGAGCAGAAGAGTAATCTGGTTTACTCCACAATTGCTTCATACCTAGACACCAATAAAAGTTGTGAATATGTGAGATTTTGGTCTGTGTAAAGAAACTGATGCTGAACTGTTGCTGTGCAAATCCATAAGAATGATGCCATCTGCAAAGTTCTTTTTGTATTCTTATATGCTGCAACATATCCCGGGGTAACTGTTGGGCTTGGTGATCTTAAAGGCCTTTTCCAACCTAATTGGTTCTATGATTCTCTATAGCTCATCCAATGACATAGCAATGCAGTGCTCAGCAATGTGGTTGTGCTCTTATGTCATTTGTTCTATGAAAATAGACATGTATTATTGGTGGTATTAACGGAGAAGTAAAGCTCACTACTTCTTGGCCTGTCCTTGTATGCTTTTTGCTAATTTCTTATCCACATTTGTAGACCTATAATCTGATACATTTCCTAGAAATAATTGTATCATGTCATTTCCTGTGGCCAGTTTCTTTGACTTTTTCTGATGCAAATGGAAGAGCTCAAGGCCAGGTTGGACAGAGCTTGGAGCAACCTGCTGTAGGGGAAGGTGTCTCTGCTTGTGGCAGGGGGTTGAAACTGGATGAGCTTTAACGTCCCTTCCAACACAAACCATTCCAGGATTCTATGAAATTGCTTCATTCCATTTGCATTGATGAAGCAGTCTGATGCAGTGATTTCCATTTTCACACCCTCATTCACTTTATTGATTTATTTTGTTTCTGCAGTGCTTATCCTCATCTGGAAAACACAAAGCAGAACTTCCACTAAGTTTGGGTCTAACATGTGTTATCTCCAGTCTCTAAAATATCCTTCTGCAATGTAATCCAGCTTCTTTCCTTTTCATAGTTACCTGCCTAAATGAGCTTCTGCTGTTTGTATTAAAATCCATCCCTAATTCTTACGAAAAATATGTGTTTTGTCACTTTTCATTTCATTCCTTTACTTACAGACATGTAGCATACAGAATGTTTTCTGCTTAGTCTTTTGTTTTTCCATTCTTCACAAACTATGGTTCGGGTTTTTATCCCAAATACTGCTTCCTAACACAATTATTCTTCTGATAATGGCTGGTGCCTCATCCAGCACTTTCTGCCACATCTTTTCCATATCAGTTCACCTGTGGGTAGCTTGTGCCTCTTTGATTTAAAGACTCATTCAAGTCACCAAGCTACTGTGTTTAATTTCAGCAACTTGCTCATTACAGCCCACCCTTCAGAAAATAAAATATTCAGACTCTCAGCTAAACTATTTGACATCTGCTTAGAGGTAGCTTTGACCAAAACAAATTATGCTTTACATATGTATGGTTTGCATTGTTTTGCTGTCTATCCCAGGTTTATCTAAGGACCACTGAGCCTTGCAAACCTCAGTACTCACAAACACAATGCCTATAGCACAAAAATTCCCCCTCACTACCATGCTGAAGTGTTGGTCTGGATCTCCCCAGGCTTCGAGTCACATCCAGGGATGTCCAATTGCCTTTAACCACCCTAGTTGTCTGTTTTATTATTATTGTTATTTCCTCTTCATTTTATGCCTTTCAATTTGTTGATTAATGCCCATAAAGGCAGTCTTGCTGCTCCTGGAAATGCAGTTTGTTATCCCTGTCAGCACTCAGTTCCATATGTTGCCACTTTATAAGCAACATACCAGGATGCTAGGCAATATAAATGAGTCAGGCTGCATAGGACTCATAGAGTTTACATTTCATCTTTTATAATCAAAGACATGATTTCTTACCTACATTTTTCATGGGATGCATAATCACCATGTAATTTCTGGTTTACATGATTTAGAGTGCACTCTAAATTTGCAGGACTTAATAGGCTTCAAGGCATGTTTCTTGAAGTCAATCTGATCACACTAAGTGGTTGTGTACACTTTATAGCATCTTTCATCTAAAGAGTACAAGTAATATACCTATTAGTCTACCTAGAAACATTTGAAATTCAGAAAGATAATTGGGTAGAAAAGTAGGGCACACCATCTTGAAACAGAAGTCATGCAGACATGTCTTTTGGAGACTATCAGACACAAATAGTTACTGTCTGGCTCTGGTCTCCATTGGTGTGAGGTTCCTCATCCACACATGTTCACTCAAGTAAGCTTTCTGATGAAAGAGTCTAATGCTATCTCCCCAGCTGCTTTTCTGTGGAGGCCTAGACAAGTCATGCTTTCTTTGTTTTCCACCATTCATCTGTTCAGTTTTGGAGGTGAGGCTGGGAGAGTCTCTTCACCTGGACCTGAAGGTGCTGTCGAAGTCCTACCTTAGAGCCACTCTCTGCCCCAAAAGAGGTTTGTCATCTTGGTTCCTCAGCCCAGGACACTACAGCTTTGTGCCCGTCACTAAGGGCACGGATCAGAAAAGGACCTTGCACAGCCTTCAATAACATCAGTCCTAATGCTGATTAACACTCATAGTAGTAGAGAGTGTTTGTAGATGTCCAAGTAGATCTGGAAAGGATACAGAGTAATAATCAATAACCAGGATAATAATCAGCATATGACTATCTGGATTAATTGTCATTCCTTTGAACAACAGAGATGCCAGAACTCATCGCTCTGATTACTTCTCTTTCAGGAAACATAAAATCAAGCAGGACATATCTGAGCAGACAAATCTTGCCACCAACAATAAAACCTAGAAGCTACAGTAACTGGCAAAGCTTATCTCTCAGCACACCAGGTTTTTGGAGTTATAAAGATGATCTAACTTTTACTTATTGTTAAATGGGGGAAAACACATGAGGTTAATAAATGGTGGCATCCAGCCTGTTAAGTCTGGTTTTCATATGCCCATGGAAAACACCATACTGGAGAAGGGAACAGGCAGTCCAGTTTGGAAACAAGATCTCAGCATTTGCACAGTGAAATCATAACTCTTGCCTGTTGTTTTTGGTTTGCAGCAGTTTCTCTTCTTAGCTCATGTCAAGTACACAATTGCTGGATCTCAAAAGCCTGTCGTTTGTAAGAATAGCCGTTTTTCATGGTCTGCCCTCTAAAAGACTTGAATTAATCTCTTTCCAGTCCTCTGGAAACTCACTGAAGCCATTGCTTCATCTGCTGATGCTGGAGACACGTTTGTATAGCCAGAGGACAAGGTGTGTCCTAAAGCATGTCCTAAAGCTTCCAACTGATCTTGACAGGACATTGTTAACAACTGAACTAAGAAAACTATAAAAATACAAATTCATGGTAAAGAATTTAATCACAAAGCTCTTTGATATGGGTAACTGCTTAAGGGGAAGGTTCTGCTCTATATGCTACAAATTATCTCACTAAAAGCCTGTGTAGGTAATAGGAATGTATGCTCAGTTGCTTTGGTGCACAGTTGCTGGGGACAAAAGAAACCCCAACCCGTACATGTTGCTGTTCCAAAAAAGCTAAGGTTTTCATGCATTTTTCTAAGATGGGGTATTTTATCATTTGGAAATACTCTGCCCAAGCTATGTCTCATAAGAATCAAGAAGACAATCAATATATGACCTGATGTCTGTGACTACACAAGAATAGGTTCTGAATGTTGACTGAAAAAAGTGTTACCAGCAAGTCTGATTAATGAAGAACTTCAGTAAGTGTGTTCATAACCAGCTCTGGAAAATAATAAGAAGCAATTTGAAGAATATATTGTTACCGCAATACTGAAGTTGCATCATATCCAGAGGGCTGGAGAAAAAGTGATGTGATCCCTTATTTTGAGTGGGTTAATGTACTATGATTTGGTGGTACACTTAACTGATGCTGTGTGGCTGTGGTCCATGTCTACTGCTGGTCCTGCAACCCTTACTTGTGCCACCAGCCATTCCTGATGCCGGATTCCCAAGAATGATTCCTAATGTTGAGAAATCCCTCTTAGAGTATTTCAACAGTCACACATAATCACAGGAACATTCATACTGCTATATCTCACTCAATTATCCTCCTTTACCAAAGAAATAATTGCTCAGAAGCAACGAAGGGCAGACAAAAAGTTGCAAGAGTAAAACTGCAACCCCAGGAACACACCAGTCACTGCAGGGAGCTTTGCTGTATGTCATCTACAAAATCAAAGTGCTTGCCATGACTTTTTATGAAGTCATGGTGAATACAAATATAGAAGACATTGAAAACAGGTAAAATTGAGGTAATTCTTAGCTACCATTTTTGTTAAAGTACATTTTTCTATTATCTGTAAGTCAATAAGTTATACAGTGAATATATTTCTCCTGTGTGAAACCTGGGAATGAAGACTACCATTTTGGGAAATGTGTTAGAAACTCAATCAGGAATCGTAGAAGCTTAGAGCAGGAGCTTGACAGAGACAGGACATTCAAGAGAGGAGAATGCCATTTATTGAATCATTAGCCCAATATGTATGAAGCTCGACTCTACTTAGCTCATGCAGACTGAAGCAGCCACAGACTTCATCCCAAGACCTTCCCTAGCATTACTGCACTGATATGCCCTTCAGGTCCATGTTGAGGAAACAAGAAAAGCGGATCCAGCAATTTGAGAATGTGCCTACCAACTCCGAATCCAGGCTGCAAAACTGGGCTGGTGGCTTTGACTTCCTTCATGGACATCTCTTTCATATTTTTGGATGTGTGGTGTTTGATGGGTGACACTTTTTCTCCATACTTGTCTGTTTGGTTTGAACCCAGGGCAAACCCAAAGCCCTGAGGAGAAGGACTTGAGGCTGTTGGTTGATGGTAAACTCCCCACGACCCAGCTTCAGCGTGCACTTGAGCCCAGAACCTCCCCATGTGCTGGGCTGCACCCCAGAGCGTGAGCAGCAGCTCAGGGAGGGGATTCTCCTCTCTGCTGTGCTCTGGGGAAAGCCTCCCTTCCATCGCCTAAAGGGGCTACAGGAAACCTGGAGAGGGGCTTTGGACAAGGGCCTGTGGGGACAGGACAGGGGAATGGCTTTAACTGCCAGAGGGGAGAC
>JAOEHX010044678.1:264-44195 GCA_025448015.1 Bolborhynchus lineola
CTCCTGCCCATCGTGGCGGCCCGGCGCTTCCGTTTGCTGGGTTAGGTGGAGGCGTATCGCTGGGCCGTACGTGTGAGGGCTCCTCGATCTCTCCGCCCAGCGATACCTCTCCTCTGAGAGCTGCCGCTGGGCGCCGGGGGGCAGAGGCGGGCTCATGTGCCGACGCCGGAGCGGTGCTCCGCGGCTTAACTCGCGCCGGCTCGCAGAGTGGGCGGCAGCGGGGCTCGCCGCCCCAGCGTGAAGTCAGCCCCGGGAGGGTATCGAGGGACTACTTTCGCGTCTTACTTTCCCCCTCCCCCCAGGCGGAAGGTTACGGCGTGGTTCGAATGCGTTCCATACAAAGCCCTTGTTGCCTGGGGGCTGTTGTTGTGGGCGTCGGTTCGGTCCGGGCGCGGGGGGGGGCGGTTGGTGCCGGCGCTTTGCCCTTGGTCCGGTCGGGACTGCTCCTGCTGCCTGCAGCAGAGGCTGCTCAGCGAGGGGAAGGAGTCCTCCGAAGTGCTGGGGAACCTAGCGGCCAGGAACGGCCCTAGGAGAGGGGGGGATTCTGGCCGTGAGCAGCACCGAGGGCACCGGACAGCGTCGTTGGCGGTTCCCTGTGTCCGGGACCAGAGCCCTGAGGGGATGCGGGAAGCCAGATGGGAAACGGGCGCACCGGGACGGGCCCCCGTGGCCGCAGCCCAGAGCAGGGTCGGGTCCCGACAGCAGGGTGCTCCCGGCTTCCCTCCAGAGGCAGAGCCGATGGCCAAAGCCCTTGCCTCAGACAGCGGCAGTGGTCGCCCTCAGGTCCCCTCGATCAGTTCCTTAGCCCCCTCCCTTCCGTTTCCCCGCAGGGTCTCCGTTGCGAAGTCAAGATCTCTCTTTGGGCCCGGCGTGAAGAACAGACCCCACGCCCTAGATTTCCACATCCCGCTCCTTGCCGACGGGGCGCCTTTCGCCCCAGGCTGCCCCTGCGGCGGGGTGGGAGTTCGGCCTTCAGCGCTGCCCCTTCAGCTTGCAGAGGCCCGGCCAGGCACGGAAACCCTCTCCACGTGGCTGACAGCGTTAAGGTTGGGCTTCAGGAGTCGGGGACGGCGCAGTCTGGCGTGTTTGTGTCTTCCCCGAGCCAAATCCGGGAGTGTGCGACTGCCCTACCTCAAACACAGCCTCCCAGAATCTGGGAAGGAGCCTGGGCGAGGGGTGAGGGACGCAAACAAAAGGGGAAGTGAGGCCACTTTTCCTTTCCTTGTGAGACGAGGCTCCTACCACCAAACCCTATAGGCTTCAGAGGGAAAACTGTTTGGGGGAGAACAGGAACGGGGTCTCCAGATCCATTGTGATAGAAATGGGCAGCAAAAGTGTGCAAACTGCTCGCTTTTATTTGTGACTTGAACTGTACAGCAGGGCGAGGGAAAACAATGCATAATCGTGGAAAACAGCTTGTGGGGTGTGTCTTGTATTTTCATTCAAATTAACTTCCTTAGCAAGTTTTTTTTATTTACTGGTCCGTGCAATTAAAAGTGCGATTTGACTAGCAGTGGTTATCTCGTATCAGACAAACTGTCCTCAGCCACTCCCCTCCTCCCTCTGCCATTTTAATCCAAGAGAATTTGCACAGGGGGAGGGGGAAAGAGCTGCCGAGGCAGAGCTACAGGCTCTAGGGCTGGGTTTACCGTTCCTCTTCTATATTGTGTTTCAGATTATCAAAATTATTTCACTGCTAGATTATAGTTTGGAAGGGGTCCTCCGCATGTTTTTCATGCGCTATTTGCTCCATTAAAATAGGAAAGTAATACCTTTTGAAATGCATGTTAGTTTCTTTCAGCATACTGACCTCTTTGCAGTATTTAGTTTCTTCAGAGGCTGGTATATGTGTTGTGTGTATACACTGACAGATGCATAAGCAGTTTTCTTCATGTACACATGCATGTACCTGTGAATTCTCCACGTTTATTTACAGCACAAAAATAATGTTTATTTACACCACATAAAAATAACTTTTTCTAGCTCACACAACTAAAGTTCATGACAGTGACTCTTGATCCCACACTCTTTAAAAATATCAGTTCTAAATCAGGGGAATAATTAGCTATGCTCTTAAACCGCAGTGCTGACAGCCACAAATATTTCCCAGTGCAAAGTATGTTAGTTCTTTAGTGCAGAATACATTTTCTGTGACAGGAACACAAACATGGCAGAGTGTTCATTATTCTTCTCTGTACTCCAGTATTTCTGCTCCAGAAATGCAAAACCAGAATGGGAACACCCAATTTTTCATTTAAAAATGAGCTTGAGTGGAATTGTAAATGTTTTTCCATCTGCTTTGAAGGTCCCACCCCTGAAAAAAAGAAAAAGCACACCTGAGTACTCAGCTGGAATTTGAACCTGAACCTGGGACCACAGACATACACCAAGACACGTGTGTACAGCTTTGCAAATTGAGGCTTAATTTTGGTCTTTTTTCACTTCCTCTCCCTCCCTCCTCCCCTCTTCATGGCCATTACCCACTTAGGCCCCAGGATTAAACTCTTTAAGTGAATCATCTAAAATATTTATAATACCATTTCACTATTTTCAACTGTTGAAACAGTTCCTGCTGACACTTCACAACTGCTTGCCTCTCCTAAAGCTGTGGCCCCAGCCCTGGCCCTCCTGAGCAGCACTGTCTCATAGGAGCAAGCTGGAAGGAGCACAGCATCCCCTGTGGATGCCACCCGTGCAGAAGCCATCGCCTGGGATGGTGGGGCACATCCTTTCCCTCCTGCCCGCTCACTAGCCTGCCTTTGCCCCCAGCAGAAGATGAGATGCCCGGGAACAGTAGCGAATCAGTGTCTTCTCCCTTGGGTGCCAATGGGTGCAAATGTGTGCACTGTGCATGTCTTTAATAGCCGGAAGTCTCAGGGTTGTCACCGTCACAGCCAGTTTACACCTGTCACAGCTGTTGTCCCAGGCCAACACCCCCCTCTTCATTTCCAGCTTTTCTTTTTCAGACCTTTCTGCACAAACTCAGGAACCATGAATTTCACATCTCTGATGCTGATGGGGCTTTTCATCTGTAACCTCTGAGAAAATTTTTCATGTTTGTTTTTGCTTCCTTAACAGTGGTGTTGGATTTCCTTCTGCTTAGGCTAAAAGCCTGAAATTTCAAGAGTGTCCCAACACAGCGCTACAGAATTTGATGTTGTTCTTGAAGGAAACTGAAAAATTCTTTTCTGGCCATAAAGAAAACTCTTCACGTTGTGTAGGCGAGAGTGTACACAGAGACTGTACACAAAATACAGAATTGTATTTTATTTTTCAGCAGCAACAGTGAATGCACTTTTTGCAGCCTTTGACTACTACAAATGTCAAAAGAGCAACATTTCTACTCCTCCGTCTCACACCACTTGCTCTGGAGAATCCCAGTGTTAAGACTTCACTATTTTGAAGTTCTGCAAGGTGGGACATACGAGGAAGAAACCCCATAATCAATAGGAGAGACTCTGGTGAGTATAGGGTCTTGTTTATCTGGATCAGTATTTCATTTAGACACATTAGGCCCTGATCTTACCCATGAGTGTGTACACCCCTGTGTTCTGCTGAAGCTCATCAAGCCATGTGTAGGATCAGGAAGAGTTTCATATATGATCTGTAGAAGACCAAGTCACATAAAGCAAGTATGGCATTTTTCCTAGGCCCTGAGCTTGGCTGCAACTTCTGCATATTACTGTAATATAATAGTTAACCTGTTCAGCTGTTTATACATCAGAGCAAAAAAGGGGATGGGGGGTAGGGGGAGATCTGTTCCTTATAAAGATATCACTGCTGTGTTTTTGCTGTACCATAACAGGTTGGACCAGGCAGGACTGTCTTTTTAAATAATTTATTGAAATTTGGTTATCTTTCTCAAGGGAAAAATACCTCTCCTTGCCAACTTTTAAATGTAAACCTTTTATTGTCATTAACCCTGTCAGTCCCACAAGTAAAATACAGATGAAGTAGAAACACAGCCAGGATGCCCATCAACTGAGCAGACTTTGTTCCCTGAATCAAAAGCAAAGCATCTTCTGCCTCTTTCTTCATCTCTTCCCTGTCCAGATAAGTGTTTTGTGCCTTTCACAAGGACAACAATGCTCACCACATATCCCCCAGGCTGGCAGTTCTTGCAACAAAGGGTTACAGGAGCTAAAACTCTTCCCATTTGCCAGAGTTGTAAAAAACAGCTCTCACCTCATGTATATTATATTTTCCTTGAAAACAGATGCTCTAAAACTGCTTACCTTAGTGAGAATGTGCCTGGGTGTTTACACGAATATATATATATATATATATATATATGTGTCAGTGTATATTCATACACATATATTTGATCACTAGTAGAAGGGACAATTAATCATGCTCTAGACTGATTTTAATACTGAAAGGCTACTAATCAGGAAAATGTTACCCTTTGAACAAGATGTTTATGCAGTTAACACTGTGGGTTGTTTTTTTTCCCCTGGTGCTAAGCTGCCTGCTAAAGCAGAGTGGAAATTGGAGTTATAATCTCTTATATTAGAATTTTGTGCTCCAAGTTCGGTAACAATTTTAGTTGGAATTTGGAAGGCACGTATAAGAGTTGATGCTTTTATCCCTTTGATTTCAAGGAGACTTTTATGTTCAAAACCCAAATCTCTGGAAGCATTTAGTTGCCTAAAAAACGTAAACAGACATCACATGCAAATTTCAAAACCACCTCCTTCTGCTGAAGAAATTCCAAGGGGCATCTAATTTCATTTTAAAGTAACTGAAAGACCTTAAAAATCTCTTCCTAAATCTCATGTGTTCCTTTGGAAATTTGTCCTTGGAGCCGTTTAGCCTGAAAGCTGCCTGAAAGAGAAGGAATAATACAGCAAATTTTAATCCAAACTTTTATTTCCCACTGGAGAGAATGGCTCATATCCTGTAGAGAGTGGGAGGCCAGCGGAAAAAATACTGGGATGAGTGGTGGGAGTGAGAGGGTGCAGAGAGGGAGCTGGGGTTGATCAGCAGCAGGAGGCAGAAGGGCTGCTACAGCTGTGGGGTGAGCATGACTCGACCAGGAGAGCCACAGCAGCACAGGAAACCCTCTCAGCCCGGAGTGGGACTCCTGGCTGGCCCAGAGGGGGGCACTAAGAGCTGGCCCTGTGAGAAAGGAGAGGATGGGACTGAAATCTGCACAGGCAGAGGCTGGTGATTCCAGGGAGAGTGTTGGAACAAACGCATGACATCTTGGCACAGGCAGAATTGCAAAGAACACCCTGTTTGTCCCAGCAAGGTGTGAACACAGACCCCAGTGGGTTTGTTTCAGTGTCCATGCTAGGAGCTGTTTCACAGTTCATGAAGCTGATAGAAGCAGGAGTCACCCATCTGTACATGCTGCTGCGAGCATCCCCTTAGCAGGGATTCAGCTCCTGGGACATATGGCCTTCACCACCCCTCTGTGTTGCTCTCACAGGACTCCCCTCTCTCCTTTTCCCCAGGGAGCTTCTCTCAGCTAATTTATTTAAGGCTGCTGAGGAGCCCTGTTCTCCCTCAGCTCCTCCACTGCCCCAGCCAGCAGGGGTCCAGAGTGGGGATACCTCTGAGTGTCAGCACCCAGACAGGTAGGGCCTCTCTGCCACCCACCCTGCACCCGTGAGGAACCCTGAAGAGCTCAGGAGGAGAAAGTGAGGAGGGAAAGCAGTGAGGGGGGGGGGGGAGCAGGAGCTAGGCTCTGGTGCTGTTAACCCCTCCATAGCTGATGCCTTCTCACAGAAACCAAGCCTCCTATGAGGTGGGAGAGGCACTTTTCTCTTCCTGAGGACAAGAAAGTAGCACATAGCAAAATAAGAGTAGAAAGTCTCAGGTAGCTGATGGGTTTGCTCCACTCAGTTCTGTGTTTAAGTATAAAATGTTCTTATCAGAAGAGAAATATAAGTTGTGAAGAGATTCATCACTCCTTTTAAAAAAAAAAAAAAAACAAATGAGGAAATAAGATTTCTTTTTCAGGAGCCACTTCATCATAAGGAGGATTGCAGCTTGCACAGCACTTACCTAGGAAGATACCACTCTCATTTTGTAAGCTCCTTTCATTTCATTTCTCTATCATTGCCATCTCAGCAGCAGGGCAGGCAGCACACAATGATGAAGTCTGTGAGGGCAGTTGGAGTTGCAGGGAACTGCTGCCATCATTTTCAGGGTGACTGGGAGTCCAGTAATGTAATCTTTCTCACAGGAGATTTCAAAGAAGCAATGCGCACAATCCCTTCAGGGAGCTCTTTGTCACAAGACCTAATGGGACAAAAATGTGGGTTTAACAGTAGATACTCATTTAAGAACTTTGCAAGGAATACAATCCCTTGTACTTCGTTTATGCATTTAAATCCATCCCTTCCTTCTTCTGAATGAGGGAAGATTTCCCCAGGAGTAGTTACTCATTCAGCGCTGTGGCACAACCTTTGGAGGATTCTGCTAGCAGCAAGGCTAGCAGGGAAGCATCAGCTGGATCCAGCAGGACAACTCCTCTATGCAAGACCCTCCACAATGGCAGCTTTCCAGTGGCCTGTGTTGCTGTGGTCAACTGGTGGGAGCATAGGATGACATAGGATGATCTTGGGGAAATTCAGCCAGGATAACCTACAGGACCTCTGGCCACTAGCATTGCCAAAGGAAAAGAAACTGTCAGAAATTCATCTGAAACTGCTTTTAAAACACATAGTCATAGGTCCAAGCAAACTTTTGTAACAGAATGATAATATAGATCAGTATGTCCATATGCACATGTGGGAGTGGAGAAAATCATCTTACTCACATCCTTCTGATGTACTTGAGGATCACTCTGCTGAAATCACTGGAAATTCCCTTTGTTGTAAAACCAGTACAAGAAGGTTCAGGCCTGGTGTTTCTATGAACACACCCCTAAGGCATAGCACAGCTCATCAGGACTCTAGTGCCAACCTTTGATTTTACAGTTTCTCTTCCGTTCATTCCAAATATAATCTGGAAATCTCAAATGCTAGTGATCCCAGGGAGAGGAGAGAGAAGTTAAAGCTGGTTCCTCACTATTTGTTTAAAGAAAATCTGCAACAGATGAAAACCTGGAAAAGAAAAAATATCAATGAAACCTCAATTTGGCGTCAGCTGATGGATTAATCAACAACTGAAAGAAACAATATTAGAAAATGCTGTGACTTAATACCTCTTAAAATCACTACTTAAAAAAACAGCTACTTTCCTATTTGTCCCAGGCTTTTTCATTATTAAATACCAAAAGCACCAAATACACATGCATAGCCCCTCTCCCTCAGCAGTGAGCACAGGGGATGGATGGTTTCTCAACAGACTTGTTGGTACCTTCTCACAGCCACTGCACTGCTGGTATTCTTCTTAGGACACCAGAAGTCTTGCACCAAACTCTCAGTCACCAGACCAAATCTTTATACTGTGGTCTTCCTTTTCTCAGTTACATCAATGTAAATCTAGAGTTTGTGCTGATCAGAACCTGAACAGAGGCACTGGAAAGCTCTGAATTAATATCAAGCACAGGCATCTGCTTCTTGCTGTTTCTGTGACTGTGGTATCAATAGTGATTTTGAAAACTATTATTTCCATACAGGCTATAAAGACTTAGAAGGAACAGTTACAGGCTGTTGTGCAAATGTGAACAATACTAGCTTTTGTAAAATGTGGATTTTTCATACGACAGGAACTAATGGCCCTTTCAGAGCAGTTATGGTCTATCTTGTCAATTTGGTTTCTATTCATGTATGCTAAGTGAATTTTTATAGCCAAACTAGGAGTCCTTACAAGTGGGCCTTATACTATAAATGCAGATGTGACACACTGTGAGTCGTGCTAGGAGAGCATCCCTGCCCCTGGGGAGCCAGAGCCAGTAAATCAGAATTCCCCTTCTCTGTGCACATAACATGACTTGCAGGCACTCTTTCATCTGTGCTGAGAGGTAGGAAGAAGAGGCAGAATTATCCCCTCATTACAATAATGTTTCTCTCACTTTCTCCAACCACTCTGTGCAGGCATTATACAGGGGTCCCAGCTGCCAGAAATGCTGAACACCTACATCTCCAGTTAAAAGACATCAAAGAGCAGGGTGCTCAGCAGCTCTGAAAATCAAACCCAAAGAGCTTTAAACAAAGGATTTTATACTGCTAAAAAAAAGTGAGACACTCACTTTAACTTTACTGTGAGTTTTGTTGTGAAAGAAAATCTTAACTTTTCCAGACTATCTGATTTCTTTTACAGCTTCCCCACTATAAACCGTGCTGTATACATACTCACATCAATACATTTACCTGCCTGCTTCACAGTTGGAAAAAAAATGAAGCCATATCAATCATCTTCACATTCAGCAATAGGGAAAACTGACTTTTTTTTTTCCCCTTCAATGCCAATTAAAATGTGAAAAGTGGATAATCTGATCACTAAATATTCCAGTCACCTCCACTGTACAGAGTGGATACACCTCCATACTCAGTGACAACCTGAACCTTTTCTGAGGCTGGACAAAGCAAGAGAATAGGGGCTATGAAATCATATTACTTACTTATTTTAAATGTTGTAGTCATGCCTCCCTTCATATCTTGGCTTCTTACCCAAAACCTGTGTAATGAGCAACGTCACAGGACCTGACCATCAGCAGACATGACAACTCCCTAAAATGAATGCTTTTATGCTAATTTACAGCAGCTGAGGATCTGCTACAGCACATCCAGGGAATACCTACCCTCCAGAAAAAACTTACACCTCTGACAATGTCTTTCCAAGGTGTTTCTCACAGATCCCATGCTGTAGAGGAGCAGGAGCCATCCCCACCCCAGCTTTTCCTTCTGTCTCTATTGCTGCACCACGTGCCTAACCACCTTGTCCTCATCACAGAGGCTCTCATCTAAAAAGGCATGGAGCCAAACCAGGCATGAACCGATCAGATATGTACAAAGGAAAATCTTGACAGCATCTGTGAACAGAGTTTAAGAGACAGGAACAAAATAATACCGCATATGTTAACTGATTGAAATGGTAGCTATGGTGACCACGGACAGACAAAGAACAAACCATTTTGACTGAATTCAGCCAATTCTCTCTGACAACAAACTGCAAATATAAAGCAAACTTTCAAAAATCCCTAATGAAATCATTATAACAAACCCATTCAGCTCTCTTTGGCTCGTTTGCTTTTTAAATTTCAGTTGCAGCTATTACATGAAACCTATTAATCATCGATGTAGTCAGATACTTTCCACTGACTAAAAAATGGGGATTTTCCCACTGTTAAAAAAGAACCAAATATCATCGATTGCATTAAAAAAAAAAAAAAAAAAAAAAGGCAAGGAATAGTTACTGTAAAATGACAGGCATGCATAATTCAGAGCGTTTTCTTGTGTGTGAGAGTGGGTTTTGTAGAATAAAGGCTTGTTTATAAAAGTTGGATTACTTTTCCTATCCTGATACGCTGTGTAGCTGTGAAAAATAACTGTCCTGTTTATTGTGTGTTATAGTGTCAGATGACTGAGAGTCTTCTCCTCCAGCGTGCTAGCCATTTTTTTCAGCCCTGCAGAGAAGGTGATGCTTAGCACTCTCCCATCAGGGGCTGGCTGATCGTGCCTAGGGAGCTGAGCCAAGGACAAGGCAGGAGATCACAGAGCTGAGCTTTTGAGGGGCAGAAAAGCTGCCCACTGAGAACTAGTACTGGAAACACACAGGCAGGAGGTGGGGAGGATAACTCCAGTGCCAGTGCAGCGTAAAGCTGCTCAAAGTGATGTGCAGCTGCTTGTTTGCCTGCAAACTCCCACCCCAAGTGGCTTGAAGCGGCTGGAGGAGGCTGCACAGTGAATGTCATGATGTAGACTCCAGCATATCTGCTGCTGGGGAGCATGCCAGGCACACCTTGACAGATCCCGCTCCCTGCAGCCACTCAGATTTAGCTTGTAGAGTGCTTGAGTACAGCCTGAAAACCTGATGCTGGCCCTGGACCCCCTCCCTTCACCCAGCCACACTCACTGGGTGTAGTTTCAGGGCACAACACAAGCCTGTAGAAAAGCTGCTGTCATTTCCCTGACTGAATGCTTAATATTTAACTTGGTGTGTTCAGTACCTTCTGCAGACTGTAAAATTCTTAACAACGTAGGTTTACAGTGCATCTGTGCATTTGATACTCCAGGAGCAGTAACTTCAAATTTCTGGACAGTCCCAACTCTGCTGTTGCATTTTCATGTGCTGAAGTTCGTTGTTCTTTAGAGAGCAAAACAGAAAAGCAAACAAGCACAGAAGTGCCCACTATTCAAATGCTGCTCCCTTTATCTGAGGCTTTGGCTTAGCTTTCTGAAAATTGAATTAAGTTCCTGGCTACGCCATCGCTGCCTGTGTGACAAGGGGCACTTCACCGCCTGGCTCTGTTCTTCCATTCCCCGTACACTAGAACATGACCAGCTTTAAAGTGTTTCACTTCTGCATAGCATAGCCCTTCCCTGTTTTCTCCACCCAGTCATGTTGCTTTTGCTCTTGCCCATGCAGAGAGCAGGTCCATCATGGCTCTTCCTTACCCCATGCTGATACCCCAAGAGCAGAGCTGAGTGATGGTGAACACACATGCTCCCTGTGTTTTGTAAGGAATGGCCAAAGGAATAAGCATTCAATCCCAAACAGCCTCACCTGCTCAAGCCGTTTGCTTCAGCTGAAGCACGAGTGCACATGGAGGGGGAAGAGGTAAAAAAAAGCAAGCACTTTTTTTTTTTCAGTATTGCCTGGAAACAATAGTTAGTTAGTTACTTTGATTTCATATGCAGTAAACCCTCACTAGATGGCTCCTCACAGCAAGTAAATATATTTCCCACAGAAGGAACACTGATGTGGCATAATGGGTGGGAGAGCAAAGATAGCATGATGCTAACTGGGCTTTATTGCTGGTGGAACATTTTGCATGGAAAAGCAGTATATAACACGGCTGTGGGTGGGTAAGCAAATGAACATTTACATGAATTACGAATGACACCATTCTGTGAGTCGTGAACTGTGAGTCAGATGGGCACAGGCGTCTCAGGCACATTAAAAAATGCCACTTGCCCTTTTCTGTAGGCTTTTAAGTTAATCTGTTTCACATTCAACTTTCTAATTCAGAAAGCAGAACCTGGCTGCAGTCAAGCAGTAGAGATCCTAGGGGGAAACAGCTGATCCCAGCAACCAAGACAGTAGATGGTATTAAGGCTGAAACCCCAAATGTCATATAATCACTCCTAAAAGGAGGAAGCGACACTCACTTCTGAAATGCCTGCCCTTACCATCAGAAGAGCACATTATTTATAATGTGTGTATTGGCAGGATATTCTGGGCAGAAGAACAGAAAGAAATGAGCTGTCATCTGCAGTTAACCTCTCATTCATACATCGCTGTGTGTACTCAGTTGTTCAAGGTTAAGCAAATTGATAGTGCCCTCATTAACGAGCATTGTTAATTAGTGTCTATCCTGCATAGAGATAAACATGTATTGCATCTTGAAAGTGCTGCAGGCTGTGAAGGAGCTGTACAATACACAAACGTATGTGGGCCCTGCATAGTGAACTACAGGGAGAGACTGTGTTGTGAAATGCTAGGGCTTCGTGAGATCCACAGGCAATTTCGGTTTGGGCATCCTATGGCCCTGCAAGGCAGCCAGGTGTTGACTTGAGTGCTGGATGACTTGTGCTGGCAGAGCTCTGCCATCATCCCACTGGCTCTTGCTGCAGTGAGCTCTCTGCCTACAGCCACATTTCAAACTGGATCAGCAATGATTTTAGTTCCCTTAAACCACCGGGCTGTAAGCTCCTGCCGTCAGCAGCTTGCAGGCAATATAATCGTACATGCAGCAGGGCAAACAGACACAGCAGGAGATGTGCATCCCCATGTAAACTGCCCCTGCTCGGGAGTCAGTGGCAGGGGAGTTAGGTTCCCCTCTCAGTCTCCCTGTCAGCTGCCCTAATGGCTTTATCCAGACTTTTCCCTCTCACTTTCCCCTCAGCCCACATGCTGGTGTGCTGCTAACTCAGAAAGGGCTGAAGTACACAAATCTACCAGGCTCACTTCCTCTGGTGAGTGGCGGAAAAGAAGGCCTGGAACAGTGGCAAACTCACACATTGTGAAAGGATCCTTTCTATTTTTTCCTGAGAGCTGCTGAAAATCAGCCCAGATAAATACCCTGAACCAGGTCATAACCAACACACAACACTCATGCAAATGTGCAGGTTAGAGAATTATGGCAATTACACTAAATAACCTGATGGAATATTATAAATGCTCAGAAGAAGAGAATAGCATGTCTCAAACACAAGCCATGCCAGACCAATGCAAGAATTTTCTAATAACGTAATATCTGATCATCTGATGAATGGAGCTGTTATCTCACGATAACAACTTGGGAGTTAGAGCTTTTAGTCTGTTAAACATTTTGTCTTATTTTAAAAAGAGTAGGACCTGACATGCTTTTTTTTCCTTAGTAGAAGTACCTTGAAATGCGGTTGTTTACTTCAGGCCTTGAAGGCCAGATTAACCGTAGATTGTTTGCTTTAGATTATACACACAAATTTTATTGTTGTTGCTTCTGCCACGAACAAACAATTTGGTAAATGTCAAAGTGGCAAAGCTCACCAGCTGCAAAAGTGAAAGAGTCCAATCTGAATCCAGAAACAATACTGAGATTTTTCTGTCTTTTCATTAAATGTACTTGCAGCAGGCAGCATTTAAGTGCCTTCCACTTTCATAGCAACCAGGAGGAGCAGCTCATGAGTCAACTCAAAGAGGAACTATGTCATCACCCAGTGAGGCTTCGGTGATATGCCTACAACATCCACGGAGGAATTTTTATAATACTGGTTGTAGTCAGTTCATTGCCATAGTCCTGGGTGTGGGCAGGTATCTCGGTGACTGAGGCTGTGATTGTTTCCAGAGCACTGAGTGTTTCACACCATGGCTCTTCATGCTCCTCCTTTTCAAAACAGGAAAGATGAAACTTCTTTTTTTCTTGGTAGCTGCTAGGAAGACCCAGCTAAGTCCTCATGTTTGTACCTGGAGTTCCTCTCCATCCTCCATATTGTGCTTGCTGCACCAAGGGAAGGGTAGGGCTCTTATCTCAGCTTTCTGCAGTTCCAGCCCTTCTGGAACTGAATGAAAACAAACAGAAAGAAAAAAATAATCAGCTTCATACATTTTCTTGTCTGTGTAAATTATGCATCACACTCATTATAGGAAGAAAGAAAACACAGATTTGGAAATCATTGTGGATTCCTCCATTTTTCTTACAATCATGCAAGTGTTACAGCTGTATACACAGAGGACTTTCTTCATGCAGCTTTACACCAAAATAAAGGCCTCAGTTGTTCTAGTTGGTGATTAGGCTCAATGTTATGCCTCTGGGAATGGGAAGCATGGGGACTCAAAGGAACAGAAAACTTAGCGAGTTCTTTATTTGAAGGAGGAAAAAATCTCTCAGAATGTTTTCCAGAGGTCACAGGAGGGAGCTCACATGAGGCATCTCCCCATTTGGGCAAGATGGAGCTTTCCCAGGTGGAAAAATTATGACACTTTTCTGCTAAGCAGCAAACCCTCACCAAACGTTTCCTTGCCCTCCAAGCCCACAGCTGAGCTGTGATGCACATATTCTCTCTCTGAATAAATGAAGTTGTCTGCTACTAATATGGCTTGTACTGGCATGACCCCCTGCAGGTCTTGGGACACACAGTGAGATTACTCAGAAACCAATCTTTAGTTTTGGGCAGGCTCCTGTATCCAGGTCTGACCCAAGAATATGGGAGCTCAAAATGGAAACTGCTGCACACAGGCTGAAGGGCCAGAGACCCTGCCCAGCAGGAGCAAACAGAAAATACTGTTCTCTGGAAATGTCTTCGGGTGTTGCGGAGTTTTGTTTTGTGGGGCTTTGTTTGGTTTGGTTTGTTGGAGGTTTTCTCCTTCAAATTTGAATATTTTGTGTAATGGAATAAATAAAAACAAAAACAACCTCAAAATTGCTTACAGAGCAGCTGGGCAGCTGGCAGAGCATCAGTGAGGCTGAGCAGCAACACCCCACTGTCACCCTGAGGCAGACCCTCCTGGTGCTGCTGGGTATTCAACACCTACCTGGGAATATGCCAGGGAGGCCATAAACCCTGAATCCAGCTGGCCTGGGCTGGAGCTGTGGGCCAGTCCCAGCTCCAAAGCAGCTCAGCTAACAGCATCCCCTGTATTCTGGGACCCCATCATCACTGCTGCAGGGGCACAGCATTTCCAAGTGCAGAGGCATCTTATTTAATCAGGCCACCCATGGGCATCCGTTGAAGATGACCCTACTGCCAGCTCTGTCTACACTAGGAGGTAAAGGTATGATGGTAAAGCTACCTGCTACCTAATTTTATCCTAGTTCAGATGCCCCTAAATGAGTGAGCTGCACATGGTGCTTCCAAGCACACCCAAGCCTGCACATGAAACAGAACAGGCAAAATAACAGTGCTGACAATAATACAAGTGGCCATGCAGTGTATCTGAGCTGCTAAGAAAGCTCTTTTGATTAAATGAGACACAGAGCACAAGAAAAATGCACACTTCATACATGCGTTTCCTGGGCTGCCTTATGCCAAGATGAAAAAGAAAAAATTACCCGTGCAAAGCCCACATCCTCTATATTATGCAATGTATTTGGACAGATGGAGGCTAGCTTTAACCCAAACCATGTGTGTTTGGCTTTAAAACCAACATTGTCAGTGCTCAGCCACACTGTGTGCCACCCCACTTGTTCTGCATTCAGCAGTTCTCTTACATTCGCAGCTGAATCATTCTTGCATCAGCAGCATCACCAAGGGCAGTGTTCCCTCTCTGGGGCAGTCAAGCAGTGAGACCTCCAAGCCAGCTCTGCTCAGGCCAGCAGCAGTACAGGATCTCTTCCAGGATGTCATGTCAGACTTCTGCAAGGCCTTGTATAACTGTGGTCTTTTCAAATCCCAAATTAAAGCTTAAGCTTCAAAGGCACAGATCTAGGGGGGGTATCTTCATGCAGATACTGCATTCCCTGGAACAGATCCTTTAATTTTGTGGTGAGCTGGAGCTGAAGACATTTGTATTCAAATCCTTATTTAGGCTGTAATGCTCCTTAGTATTGGAGATAGGGATTTTAGACTGGAAATGGCATTCTTGATTTTACTATCACCCCAAACAGACAATCAAAATTGAAGCTGCTATTTCTTTTCCAGCCTTCTTATGCTGTTTCCAACACTCTTTCAGAAGCTATAATTATTCTGCCATATCTACTCTACTAATAAAATTTGCTCTATGTTTTTCACCCTATTTTATTCTCAAGTCTTACACCACCAAAAAAAAAATCAAGGCTTTCATTTGTAAAATGGTAATCAGCAGCTCAGGTTTTACTTACAGTTCCTTGAACAAGCTGCAGGGATGCTCGATGGGTAGAAATGCACCAAAATGGCATATTATGTGGTGCAACTTCCAAGCATCATTTTGTACAGGATGTCCCATAGTAGCCCTATCGTTTTAGGAATTTTTATTCTTACTGATGATAACAGCAGTGATTCTAAATATTTTGTTGGATGTAAAACTAGACAGGATGCAGCTGATACCCATGCCACTCATGACAGCTCATCTCACTATTTGTAATGCTGTCTGAACACAACAGGACTTTGTAATCTCAGTGGGCTCTTGTAGGACAGCCCTCACTTAAGGATCTCTCAGGGCTTTACAAGCTCATGTCATGCTGTCACATGCCACCTAAAAACCACAGAGATGTACATCACCAGGCTGTTACAGAGACAAGAGCAGAAGGGACCTCCAGGTTCCAGACCAGGCACAAGATCACATCCTTCTAAAAATACACCAACTGAAATGTCCTCCAAAGGATGGAATGAATTTAAATTCTCAGTTATGCACAAAGGTTATGTTGAATGTGCCCAAAGGATTTGTTTGAATCTCAGTTCTTTCCCAAATCTGCTCATCTTTTGTTTTGTTGGTGGCTTTAGGAGCAGCAGCTTTTGTAAGCGATCCAGCAAAGGATCTGTTCTTAAGCATACCTTCTGTGCAGGTGCCAGGCACTTCCTCTGCTCTTAAGTGAACAGGTTTTATTCCCCCAAATTGTTTGCATCTGAGCTGGGATGCACAGGCAGAGCCTCCCACTTGCAAACACTGAATTCCCAGGCCTGGGGCCCAGGGGAGTTTTGTTTCATAGGGTAGTATTGCAATTGCCCTTGAAACAAATCAACCATCCCAAACCCACATTAAAGATGAGCTGGACATTTGCTGAATGTTCCCTTTGTAGAAAATGGACTCCAGGAAACTGGGGAGATGGGGGAAAATTAAATGTCATCCCCAAAAAGCAACAGACAACAGCTGTTTACAAAGTCTCACATTCCCTAACCTAAAACCAATAACCAACACCCCCAAATAAATCAGGCAAGCCCATGTAGTGCTTTTAGATCTGGGGAACACTTGAAAAAAATAGCTGGGAGCAATTTTTCCTATTCTCAGCATGTGGATGTGCACTGCTTTGGTGGCAGCTTTCCATGAACATTCCAGCTAACAAACTTGCCATGGAATGATCTTTGACCAGCAAATTTTAAAAGGAGCCCCCAAAAATATCCCCCAGCAGACAATTTGGAATAACTAATCATAAAAAAAAGGCAAACAACAAAAAAAACCCACCACACTGAATGCCTAATTTAGGAGCTCTGATCATCCTTCCAGCAGCTAGAAGCATAACACTTATCTGCTTGTCCAGTTAGAATGCATGTAACTCACAGTTAACCAACCACTTGGTAAGTTATTACTCACCAGTATAGTGTACTGAAAGTCAGAGTTTGCTTGCAGAAAAGTCCTAAGTGAGAAAGAGCATGTGTGTGTCAGGGGGTTTCCTTAAGTAAATTATTTATTATGAATTACTTACACAGCCCTAGATGTTAATTGATATTTTTTTTCCCCTTGATGTGCTCCATATAAAGGAAATGTTAGCATTAGCCAAAGCTAATCCACAGCACAGTTGGGAAGGGGATTATTTTGCCAATGATTACTTTCTTTAAACATGGAATTGTGATCAAAGCAATATGGTTCTGATTTTTTCCTCTATTTTTAGCTTTGTAGTGCAGTTCTTCTTAATAGTAAGTTACCGCTATACTCATGCTGTGAATTTCCAATATAGCAGAGCTTTAATAATTTGCAGCCATAATTGTTCCTGCTTCAGTCTCCAATTCAATTTTGTGTGGGATTCCCATCTCCCAACACAAAGCTTGGCTCAACGGTATCTGTGTGAGACAGACTATGAAACTAGTCTGGTATAATGGACTTCATTAAGGGACAGGGAAATTATTTTCATCTGTAATCTATTTAAAACGGAAAAAAAGGGCTTTTGGATAAATATTTTTCCTTCAAAAATTATTAATTTCTGGTGTGGTGAGGTATAAAAGGGGTATGGTGGTTGTTGCTCATGTTTTTCCTTTGTTTTTATAAAAGGTTTGAAAATTATTTTCTGGTTGAATCATTTGTTTGGTTGAAATAACAAATATTTAATCCAAGAAAGAAAACAGCATCTTTTTATTTTACCAAAGAATCAAGCTGTGCTAGGAGCTTTCACTTTTCTGCCTGCCCAGCTGTAACCTCCTCTGCTGCTAAAAGCTGAGCTTCTGGGCTGACATGATGAGCATCACCCACTTCCAGACCTCGGTGGCCATTTCTCTGCCTATGTGCAGAATTGGTAACATCAAACCATTTTACAATCAAGCCTCAAAACAGTGAGCTATGAGATTCTAGCATGGATATATGGTTTTAAGAGGCAGCCTGCACCGGCACAAGACCCATTAACCCTAACCTGAACCGCATACGCGCACAGGCTAATAACAGGTTGGTGGAAAGTTCTATTCAAGCCCTTCACACAAGAGTAAATTACTCCCTTGATGAATAAAAGCCATTACTTAGTATTTAGCATCATAGCAAGAAGCCTCTTCGGCCTGTTCCTAACAGAAATGTTACAGTTAATTTAGTGTAAAATTATCACCTGCTGTACAATAAAACAACAAACTGCAGTCAAATAATCTCTTAATAAATGAAAATGTGTAATAAACTGTGTCAGCACTACAGAGACTTGGCAAGGCTGAATACCCTAAAGGTACCAATCCAAACAAATTCACCATGGAATATATGGCCTATGTCATTTCTGCTTCTTATCGGACATGATTCATCTGGGAATCCTTGGCACCGAGTTTTACCTCCAAAGGCCAGGCAGTTACTACAATGATATAATTTCTGCCACATTAATTAAATATAATGCCTGTGAGCCCCTTTATAGGGGTCTATAAATTCATTGTAAACATATGCTGTAGATGGGCACATGTAATCTACAAAATGTAATAAACATTCAGTCAACTTCCTCTCCACTGCAGAGCAGGGAGACGGGTCAAAAGATTGCCATGCACGAAAAAAACCCAGACACCCAAAGGTAAGGTTGACATTGCTTCTGCCACACACTAAATATATATGCATATACATGGTCTGTGTCAGAGAGGAAAAGGCAGAGGGAGCACAAGCACAGGATGCATGAGTCGGTTGCAGCAGGAAGGAGGAAATCGGCTGCTCTCACTGCCTGCAGGCTACTGGTTCCAGCCTTGGTGTATGAGGACAATAAAGGCACTCCCAAGTCACTATAGTCCAGTACAGTTCTGCTGGCATCTTCTGACTGCAAGAGAGTGGTGAATATATTAAGTGTTGCCAAAAACCTATGTTGCGCTAGTTTGCTGGAAATTCAAATGCTCTCCCTACCCAGTGTGAAGGAGAGGAAAACAAAGCCAAGTGAGCAAAAGCTGGGTAACACCTTTTGCAGTCAGCAGACCCAGACTTTGAGTAGCTCGTCTGAGGTCCAGCTGAGCAGAAACAACGGACTTTCTGATGCATCACACGAGAAAGTTAGGGAGAAGCTTCCCAGCCCCCAGCTGCCCTGAGGCGAGGAAGGCAGGGAGCTCAGTGTGAAGCAGCAGCAGCATTGGGGCTGCTTGTCCAGAAGTGCAGCCCATTCTTCCAGACACCACAGAGACCTCCAGGTTCTGCCTTTCTGTGCCCTGATCCCACAATGGCTGCTCTAGCAAGCGCCAGGAGCTTGGTGCCTCTCAGCCACACAGATGAGAGGCTGTTTGCTGGTGTGAAGAGCAAGTTATCTTCTCCTGGACCTTGCCCAGGGCACATCTCTACAGCTGCTGACTCCCAGTCTCTCTTCTTGGAGAGATCCCAAGGGAGGTCTGCTGCACAGGCCATTCACACTTTCACACTGTACTTGTTCTTGTTTTGATTCACATAGTTCACAAGGAAAGAGCAAGGGACAGCCGGTGACAGCTGAAAACTATGTAGGGTCAGGGCAGGACACAGCAGGATGCTGCTACCTAGCAGAAGTTTTATATATGAGTCATCATCAGGAGCCTTTTTTTCCTCCAGAAATACTAGTCAGATTGTGAAAAACTGAAAAATTACTTTAGTTTGCATGCGGTGTCTCCTGTATAGGCATTTCTGATCCCATTCCCACTAACAAAGCAAACCTCATGCCTTATAATAGAGTCCAACTAGAATAACAGCTTCACTGAGGACAAACTGAGAGCTGACTGGAGCCCCACACCTGCCCACTGAAGGGATGCATGCGGTGCTGATCAGCACTGAATTCAGTCCTTCCTGTTAAGCATCCATCTGCTAGTCCCTTTATAACACAACACTCATTGGAACAAACAGCACAGCCTTGGTTCATCAATATTTCCAACCTCAGTCTGGTACCATGGGCAGCAGGAACGATCCTTCTAGTCCCCTGACTCACACTTATCTTCCAAATTGCTGGTGTCTTTACACAGGGAATTGTGCCCCAAAATTGCCTAGGTCCCCACCTCTCCACAGTACTTTCTGCAGAAGAGCTATGGAGCAGTCTTTCAGGCTTTCAGGATGGAGAAAGAGGATGTGCTGGTGCATAGATTTGGCTAAGCATCTGCAGCACTGTGCCAACCCTTATCTCCAGCAAGATGGCCAGCATGTCCTTTGTCCATCCAAATTCCCAGCTAGCAGGTTAACATAACACAACTGGAGACCCGTAAGTGGTTTGGGTGCTGCTACAGGGCTGGATGCAACTGCTGCATGGGTGTGAGCAGGTAATAAGGTCCAGGAACCCAAAGGGTAACCACATCAACTGCTCTATAGCTCTTATGAGGCACATCCAGCAGCATTAAAAGTGGAGTAGGTCTCTCACATTGCTGATACCCCCTCCCATTGTTAAACTGAAGGGGCTCTTTGGCATTTTCCAGGGACGAGACCACCCAATCCATGACAGATGCTGGGCTTCTGAGCATGTGGGCCTCCATAAGTGTGGTCAGAGGCACCAGTTTATTCTCTTCCCTGATAGTGGAGCACCACATCCAACACAGCTTGTCCTACTGTATTCCCTCTAAAATGCTAAGGCAAATCATTTAAAAATAGGAAATTAAAATGACAACTGGAGGCGACATCTGCTTTGCCCAGCTCCCTCCTTGGGAAACTTGTTCCCATATAAACATCCTCTATCATTAACCTTTCTGGACAACATCCTCCCCAAGCAATGGGAGCCTTTTCTTCAGATTGAGTTAAGATGGGTAAAAGATAAATACAGCATTTTTCCTCAATTACATCAAGTATTTTTAACAGGCGGGAATATCAGGACATACCAGCACGTTCTGGCAGCAGGAAGAGGCTGTGCAGCAGAGGGGCTGCTGGCTCCAGACATCTACTGTGCCGCGGGTCACAGCTTCACCAGAGGTGAGCAGTCCAGGCACTCTTTTGCTGTGGGGGCCAGCTGGTATCAAAGTTGGCCTCAGGTGTAAACTGAGATGTAAAGTGCTCTCCCCTTCAAGTCAATGCCAAGGTTTTTCTCGCTTTTAAGAATGTTTTTGTTCAAAATGTGCAGCCTTTGTCCTGTCATACTGCCCTGTGGCCATGTGTGCTCACAAAAAGCACTGCAGTGATTCCTCCCCCTACACCCTCCATAGGGCCAGGAACAGTCTATATATCCATTTTTATTCATCCATCGTTTGGGAGGGATGCTGCCTGACCAGCAATTTGAGGCAGGAGGCTGTCAACCACCAGTTCTCAGAGCCAGAGCAAAGAAACAGGCCCAAGTCACCTCCAGCAGGTTTCACTCAGAGCAATGCTGACTTAAGGAGTGGAGAAAGGGAGCTGGATAGTCAAAGGCCGAACATAATGTGTCAGCCTTTAGTTGTAAAGGATTGGAAAATGCTCTACTGACACCAAGCTGGGCCAAGGGCAGCATTGACACTGCTGCAGCAAGGCGGTGTGCTCTGCCCCAACTTCCATGGGCAGCTGGGCTCAGGCAGTAATTGCTGTAGCTCCTTCATATGTTTTGCAGTGCTAGGTGTTTTTTTAATTCAGGTCTCATCTCCCAAACACTTATGATAAGTGAGCTTTCCATAAACATCATGGTACCAGGAAGAAAGAGAACAACCAAAGTGCAACCTTGCAGTTCAAACCCATGATGTGCAGAACTGTGTTTTGGCCTTTACAAATCCTTTTCCGTCTCAAGATGGAGGGGAAGAGTGAAGCAAATGTGGTTTAGTTACAATGATTCCTAAAAAAACAAACCCAGAGAGGTCTTTGGGCACCCAGAAGAGGACACTGACGCCCTTCAAGTGGCTGTGCTCTTTGCTTGGCTGCACAGATTTGCATAAAGGAGATACCTATAGCTGTTCTCCCCTGGCAGAACACCACCACCAAGTCTATTGTCTGTGTCTGACACAAAGTAGAAGTTGCTAATAATGGGATGTTATAGGAAAACTTCCAAGACAGGCCAAGTCTGACTCAGTCTGATACCTCCAGCCAAGGACAACTGGTACAACACTGGGATCTGTCCACTGAGACACTGCACGGATCAAAAGGACATCACAGCAGCAGGACTATTGATCCAGCTCGCTCTGCAGTCCATGGCTGATGTCTGACAAGAAGTACTGCCTGCTAACCTATCCACCACAACACCGGAAACAAAAGCTAAACATGAATCCAATAGGCAGAGCTGAGGGAAAGACCACTGCTGGTCACTGCTCCTGGCTTGTGCCTTGGAGAGCACACACCAGGTACACGCTGACTCATCACTCTGATCACAGACTTGGTCCCTATGGGCAGCAGGGCTAGCTACATGTACGTCCCACATCCTTCCACCCCTCTGCATCTGCCTGCTGGCTGCTAAAACAGTCAAACCACACAACCCAGAGTATAGTTTCAGTTTATCACATATCAGATACAGCCCTCTCAGTGCTCACTCTCTCATGATGTTTGTGTTCCCCAAAATGTCACCCTATTAAAAAAACAAACAAACAAACAAAAAAAAACCACACCAAAACCAAACCAAAACAAAAAACAATACCTAATTTGGCTGGGAGAGGGAGTTTGGTGTTTTTCTGCATTTTTGGGGTTGGTATTGTTCTTCCGCCAAGCAAAATTCACTTTGGCCTCCTGTAATTGGAAGGAGGGAACGGAGGGGAAAAGTGTGATCCAGAGCTTTGAACTGCTGTTAAAGGCACAAAAGGAGGGACTGTAGTTCCCTTATTCCATCCCAGAAGGACCACACTGTCTGTAAGGTCAGGTATGAATTTACCCTGTCAATGAAAGGGACAGACCACCACATGCACTTGTGTTCTTGCTGCTGGTGCCAGGGTACCCAGGCAGTCTGCCCTTCCAAAGAAGTTCTCTGTCCTCTGCATGTCCCTTTCTCTGTATTATGAAAATGGCTATTAGTAAGATTATTATTACTACAGCACTTCCATTTGATGTGAAATTAGATACCTGGTTTGATACTGAACTGCAGCATTAAGGCTTTTAATTAAAAATAAATAAAAATCTTAAAAAGTCTGAAACAAAGTATTGTTTGAAACTCTTGGAAAAGCAAGAGATGGTTCAGCTTTAATTTTCTTTCAGCTTTCAGCCATTTCAATGTCATTGAATTTTTGCATTTGCTGTGGAAGAAACTCAAGCACTCCAGTTATAAGCTGTAAAGCTAAGAAAAATAAACAAGAAAAGTTTCACTTAGCCTTTATCTGTTGCCAGAATCAGACTGTGCCTTGCCTGAAGCACAGTAATATTACAGCAGAGATGCTCATGTCAGAAGGATTTTCTCATAACACCCATGGCCATCACCATCACTTGTGTCCTCAGGCAGGATTCACTTTGCTTTCTGCTTTGCCCACTCCTGGATTTTCCTTCCCCCATCAAAGGAAAAATCAAGTTTGAACAAACATTTTGCATCAAGGGCAAGCAAAAAGGGCAGCAAAACATCACTTTGCTGGAGGCTAGCTGCAACAGTACAGGGAATGAATCCTCCTTGGCTGCCAGAGTCCTGCGCAGGGTGCTGGCGTACATAGGAGCACAGAGTACTCGTATCCCTGCCTTCCCAGCTCATAGCATACTTCCCCCTTTTCAGAAACACCCTCTGAAGGACAAGTGGAGAAGGGTGACGCAGGAGGCCTTTTCAGAGTCACTCCTGCTTTACAACACCTGGTTTACAACACGGCTGCAGCTATTTCTGTAGGAATAGCACTTCACTCCAGGTTGCATTTGGTCCAGCATGACTGCTTGTGTGCTGGCAAGGAGCAGGATTTGTATTATGGTGTATTATTGATTGTGACTTCTGCTTAACAGACACTTTTTCCTCTCTGCTGAGTACAAGCCTCACACTGAACCAAAAGCTATACAGAAGTACATTACAATTGAAAACTATTTATACTTCACAGAAAGACCCTTTCCATGATCACTTTCAATGGACTACATGGATAGCTCTCATTCTGTTTTACCAAAGAACCTATTACAGTAAAGGAAAAGGTGAAGGGATTGTTTTAAGTGTTGTGGAAGCTGTTAAACATTTTCACTAGGTCTATCAAAAATTCACATATATAAAATGAAGTTACAAAATAACCCCACAAAACTACAAAAACTGAAACACATACTCCCCAAAATATTCCTACAATCCAGTTTCCAGGCTACCAGTGCTATTTTGCATGTGCCCAGCCATCAGCTGGGGGCACAGCCTGTACTGTCCAGGCAAGAACTTTTTCTTGAATCAGATCTGAGCTTCCTCTTCCTGTAGCTTATAGGCAGTGCAGCAGCATTGCTGTGCAAGCTGAGGAAGAACGGCACCGGAGACCCCTATACATGGTTACAGCCATGTAACCAGAATTATAGAGAGTGGGTATCACAAAAAGAAACCAAGACACAGGAGGGACCAACATGCACCCTGGTCTTATCTCTGCCCAGAGGCAGAGGTGGTCCCATCACAGCCATGTCCAAAGGATCACCATGGACACTGTGGTTTGGCCTTCTCCCTGGTTCAAGTTTCTTTCCCAGCTGTGTGGTCTGAGCCTTGCAGGTGCACCCAGGAACTCAGCATCCTGAGCGCTGCAGCACAGCTCAACAGCAATGGCTGCAAAGGGGTTGTGAGAAAGTTTATTGCTCAGTAATTAAAATGAGCTCTCCCCTGGCACACATCTAGGAGATGGAGCAGGGGATGCTGCTGCAGAGGTTTAGCTTCCTTGGGATGCAGCTGCTGACAAGTGAGAACACCACCACCATACAACTTTCCAAGCCCTGTGCCTGGTGTCAGGGCTGCAGGCCCAGGCACAGCCAGTGCCCATTCCCAGCACTGCAGGGGAAGCCCCCAGGGCAAGCCTGGGAATGAAAACCAGCTCCATATTCAAGCTCTGCTCACATGTGTACAGCACAGATGCAACCCAACAGCAGCACAGCCAACAGAGAAATAGCAGAACAGTTGCCTCAGGGTTGCTCTAGAGAGGGAAGGGGAACTGAACTCACTTTTACTCTGGTTAGCAGGGAAAAAAAATCCAATTGCAGTCTGTCTGCAATGAATATTTCTACAATTTGCTTCTGCTCCTTTGCTCTTTTCCTGTTCCTTATGTACCTTGGTCCTCTTTTTCTTGCTTTGACTGTCCAGGTTTTCCTCAAGGTATAATCAAGCGCACAGCTATCCTGAAACCACTTTCCCCTCTCCC
This sequence comes from Bolborhynchus lineola, assembly GCA_025448015.1. Lineage (NCBI taxonomy): Eukaryota > Metazoa > Chordata > Aves > Psittaciformes > Psittacidae > Bolborhynchus > Bolborhynchus lineola. The sequence goes on from JAOEHX010044678.1 coordinate 25,263, forward strand.
AAGACAGAAGAAATATTGAAGCACAGATTTTCCTCACTCAGTTCATCTCCACTTTCCACACATTTCCATTTGCCTTAACACTAATTTTCTTCTGCTGAAGAAGTCCCTCAAAACAACTAATCCTTCTGCATTCCCCCTCTCCCCTCCCACCACCCATTTCCCCATCCCTGTTCCTCTCCTGCTTCTGGTTTCTCTCTAACAGCTGGTCTCTCCATACACACGGCATTCCCCCCTCCTTGCCAGCCTCTCTCCATTCTATCATTTTTTCCGTTGTGCTAATTAGGCCTTCAGCAAACATCATCTCTGCTTCCCTTTCCCCTCGCTTCCTTTCTGTGACTTCCTACCCTTCCCATTCTGGCCTTTTCCCCTTCAGGGCTGCCTTTAATAGCCTCTTGAGATAAAGAGCCACCCAACACTTCCAGAGGTCTGTATGGGCTCTGGCAACCCATGTGAAAACACCCTCACTCAGAAATATGACCCAGCACCACACTACAGGCATGTCTCTGCATCAGTGAGGAACCACCATAATTACAAGCACCCAACTGCCTCTGTCCCTGCAGAAGAGAACACAGCTACATAGGAACATTTCATGTCAGAGCTGCTGTTCATGCCACTTGCCCTCAAGGACATATGTGACAACAGCAGTGGAACTTACAGAGTCTTGATCTGCGTCCTGGTGGCAAGTTCCCAAGTCTCCAAATATCCGTGGTCACCAGCAAATTCTATGATTTAGATGCCAAAACGTGGTATCTGGGATGGCTCTAGTGAAGGGAGGAGAGGAGGGCTTGCAGCTCCTGAGGAACCCAGCCCATTGCTGGGAGAGGAGATGGAGGGAGAAGTCAGAGGGTTATTGTTTTGTACTCCTACACTTGTGTGTGCTTTTGCCAAAGCTGGGGCAGAAGAAAGTTTCCCTTCCCAAAAATGCCCTTGAGCTTCTTGTCCCAGGGGTATTTGTCCCAGCACAGGATCCCCAGGCAAACATTCCTGCAACCATCAGAAAACAAAATGCTTGCAAAGAAAACTGGTCCAGGTCAGTATATTTTGTTTCAACATCACTGTCGCCTTTTTCTCCTGATCATCACTGTTTGTCTGTGCTTTCAGAGCAACTAAAACCCTGCTACTGGGCTAGAGCTTGACTATGCCAAACATGGGAAGGTGACTTCCTGGCACAACAGCAATCACCTAGACAATCAGCTTTCTTTTAAGAATATTTTTTTAAACTTTGAAAACATTGAGACATCCCTTATTTGCCAGTTAGGAGTTCTCCAATAGTGCTGCTCATATATGTGATCCACCTGAAGGTGCAGGAGGCAAACACAGGCATTTGGGGTTTGGCTAAAGCTGCCTGTAATGCCCAGATTTTGTCTCTTTCCAGGTTACCCATAAAGACTATAGGGGATAGCAAGTACATCTTTTACAGGAGGTAACTGTGGAACCAGGTGTTGAGACATGTGAGCACACGGTCAGCTACACCGACGTGACACCGAAAGCACAATTTTGCTGAGAACAGTCCTAGCAGACCCGCAGTGCTGCAAGCACCAGGGTGCATAGAGGATTTAGAGAATTTGTCACAGCTCATCACAGCCCCTCCTCAAGCCACAAGGAGCCAATGGGTCCAAGTACCAGTGGTCCATGCCACAGCAGAACTTTGCCTGGGCTGGGTTACCTGAGCACATTGGCAGTCGCCTGGGATCTGTGTCCCTGCCTGTCTAAAACATTGTTCCTTCACCAGTATTCACCTGCTGCAGGGTAGAATGAGTATGTCCATCTCAGGCCATGGCTTTATCTGTACACCACCAAGTTACTGAAGTGCAAAATTGGTCCTGGTGAGGTACATGCACATGGAGACTGAATTGCCCCAAGCACTCCCCTTAGCTGGGTGCTACATGCCAGGGCTATGCCAGATGTGGGAAGATGAGTAATCTCCAATGAACCATGCAGCTGGTGCAGCCCTGACAAACCCTATCTGATCTTGCATCAAGCCAGCTGATACAGTTTACATGTCAGAATGTTTTAAGCCCATTTGGACATGCAGTGGGAGCTTGCGCTGCATCACAGGTCTGCAGCAAGAGGGACATGACAGCAATGACCCCAGGAGCGAGTATTCACTGCACCAGAAAACCAAGCTCATGGTTCTCCTCTCATCCAGTTCCTGATGTTGAAGTTGGACAAATCTGCATCATGGCACAAAGCTAAAGGCAGCAGCACATTTTAACTGTGCTTGTTGATAAACAGCAGCAACAGCCATGGCCAGCCAAAAAGGGAGAATTTTAAGGTAGTGACTGGCTTCACACAGGATTAACAGCACATATTCTGGAGATGCAGTACTGGTTTAAGAGTAAGCAATAGGAACAAGACCAGCAGCTCTTCCTCGTAGCAGCAGTGATTCATCCAAACAATCTAAGTAAAGTTTTTCCAGAAAACAAAACAAGGCTTGTCCCTGCCATTACATATACATACATATATATATAGAAAGCCTTCATTCAAGAAGGGTTGCTTTTAGGTTTGTTTCCATTGAGCATCAGCAGTTTTTTTGGCCACTCTTCCCAGGAAAAAGGAGAGATGATGAGACAAAAAAAAAAAAAATAAGGAAACCAATCTGTGAAGTGCTGTTCTGTGACAAAACCCTGATCATCTGATTTTCTAAAGATTTCACACTACTTTTGTGCTTCATTGATTTTTAAGAAATTTGGGCACGTTTCCATTTGGGCATATTTTCAGGCAGCTGTAGTGCAAGTTTTACAAACCCTCCTCCTAAGCCAAGCATAAACTCCCCCCGGCATGGAAATTGCTCTTGAGAAGATGCAGGCAAGGTTCAGCTTCCCATCCCTATGGCTAGCGCCAGGCAAGGGGCTGGTAACGTATTTAGGGCTTGAAGGGCCATAGCTGACCTGGAGCAGGTATTGTCTGGGAGGGTCTCAGGGCTGGAAGCAATGTGCATTTCCTGAAGCCTTTAGAACACTTGCTCCCTGCTGCGCTGTGCCAGGTGCTGAGCACAGCTACTCTATTTGGGGCAGAGAAACAGGACAGATATGTGGAGTTAAAGTCACCACCATCAACTCACAACCAACACTTCCCATTCCAACGGGAGGCAATGGCAGGTGCTGAGCACAAAAGCAGGCCTTTAAGATCAAACTTCTAAATCCTTACAGGCTGCATCCTGGTTCATGAGGGGACCACTGAGGAAGCAAGTCTCCCCTCTCGAGCCTGGACAGGGGATGAATTCCTCCACATCAGCTCAGATAAAGCTGCTCTCAGCCTGGTGGCTTTCTCCTCGCCTCTCTGCTGCGCTACAAAGGAGCTGGGCATGTTTGTAACCGCAGGGCCACCACAGCTCCATGTGCTGCCAACCCTTCATGCCACCTGACAGTGTGAGCCCACCTGGGCTGCTGACATAGCCCTGTGGCCTCTGGGGACAGGCCTGCCCCAGGGGGTTGCTGAGGAGGACATATGTCCAAATGTTCCCCACATTACACTGGCAGCCCTATGGGAAGTAGGAATGGGAAAGCATGGAGCCAAGGCTGGAGGTGGAAATGTGCTCTGGGAAAGGATCAGATTTCCCATGGTGAGTCTGATTCTTTGCATCACCTCCAGCTCCCCATATGGCTGGTGCAAAGCCAGCCTGGATCAGGCTCCCAGGAAGGAAGCCAGTTTGCTCCTTGTCCATCCCCTTGAGCATCTATCTGCACACCCATCACTTGCTACCAACATATGCTACACACAGAATCTGCTGAAACATCACCCACTGGGATGGGCTCCTCTACCACAAAGGCTTTGAGCACCCAACAGCCACAGGGCCATGGAGGGCACTCACTGCACTTTCTGTTGCCATGTTCCTCCACTTACCCTTTCCCTACGGATTCCGGGCAGAGGACTGTGCTGCCCAGCACCTCCAATACTAACATTAGCAGCTAACAAAAATAATGCCTCCTTGCCACAGTCTTTGGTTTGTGAAGGGAAGGAAATGCATTTTCATGGGCTCTTTGTGCCTTTGTGAGCCTCTTAGTGGAAACAAAAGCAGGATTCAAGCACCCTATTTCCACAGCCAGCAGTAAAGTGGCATGTATCTACAAAGGTAAAACTGAGATTATAAACTGAGACTAAGATGAAATTTAGCACTTATGCCTTAATTTGAGAGGTTGCATTTTCAGTGAAACCTTAATTACTTCTTCCAGCTGTAAGCCTTAAATACTCCTGTCTGTCAAAAGCTCCCAAGTTGTGTCAAAGTGGAAAATTCTACATTGCCAAATTTGGAGCGGATAAAATTACAGAAAAATAAACCACTGAATTAAAACAAATGGACAATGTATTGAACTGGAATGAGCTTTGCTTTCTTGCCAGCCTCTTGGAAGGTGCCACCAAGTCCCACATGCCTGTGCCCAAAGTACTGGCCAGGAGGAAAGCAGAGGAGAGCTACTACAGTGTTAATGCAGTGAAGACCACCTACCAAAAGTTGAAGAAAACCTAGAATAACTGAAGTCAAGCTTCATTAGGTAACTCCCCAGTACAGCTGCATTTTAGCATCTCCCAAGGTCAGCTTTCCTGTGGGAGAACATCGAAGTCAGCAATTCTTCCTTTGTTTTTTATTGTTGTGCCACCTTGCAGCAGGCTCCATATTAACTTCAACGGGGTGCAATTTCCCTCAGGGCAGGCAGCTGCTGTGGTGTCAACACTTCCATTGGGAGTCCTTAGCCCTGGCTGGAGCCACCATTGCAGTTGGGACAGGAAGCATTTAGGCCAGGGTTTTGCCCTAGAAGAAGACCCTCTGCAGAGGAAGGGCCACTGAAGTGATCAGTTTACAGCCAGAAAGCCATATTTGAAGGTGTATGCACTTGGTAGACATATCACACAGCTGCCACAGCCGCCTTCCAAGTTTGCCCTCACTGTTGGCAAAGCCTGGAGCTCTAGTTTGATGAGGGCACCTCCCCACCCTCACTTCTCTGTCCAGCCAGCCCTAACACCCCCAAGCCCCCATCACACAGTTGTGCTGGTCACCTGCCTGAAGCATTGCCCTGCTTCCATTGCCCTCTGGGCCCATTCCTGCAGGTTTTCTTGTGCCTGATCCTACACAACGAAGTGCAGATCACCAGCTAACCTCCACACCCTTAGAAGGCAGAAAGTAAAACAACCCACAGTGAAACTCTTTTCACAGTTATCTGGGCGCCCAGCAAAAGGCACACTGCATCACAGGCATTGTCAAAGCTGAGTGGTGTGATAACAAACCTTACACAGACCAGGAAAGGAAGCTGACCCTCTCTTAAATTGAATATATCAAGAAAAAAAAAATCCCCTAAAACCTATGATAACAAAGTGCCCCCTGCACCCACCTTCTCCCCACCCTGGGGAAGGACAAGAGGGCAGACAACAGGCGCTATCACCTCCTGTCACACAGGACAGAGCTGAAAGCAGAGCCGTTGTCCTTGACATCTCCAGGGAAGAGGATGTGCCCAGAGCAGGCTCCTCTGCTCACAGCAGGAACACGTACTTGTGCATGTCATCCATCCCGCACCCATCTGTTTGCATTGCCATTTCAGAAGTGCTCAGTGCTACCTCAGGCTTCCCCCCGCCTTTTCAGTGACATTTATTGATTGTCCAGTTCTTCCCTGTCTCTGCACCACCCGGCGAGCCTCTCATCGGGTGGGTCAGCAGCAACACGGGAGGTTCTCTCACCCCGACACTGGGTTGAGCAGAGCCCTTTGCTCAGCCCCAATACAGGCCAGCGCCCAGCCCCACCACCTCCGTGCGTGCACATTGCGCCACTCATTGTCGCTCCGGCTGGCTCCCTTCCCCACGCCACATCACATTGCCCTCTAGTGGAGTTGAATTTACAGGAAGCCATCGCCCAGCGGCTGCAGCGACTGGGGACATGAGTACAGAGCCCGCAAACCCAGCAGAGCGGCCCCAACCAAGCTCCTCCCGTGCGTGAGGAGCCGCTCTCTGAAGACAAGACCCAACAGGCAGCAGCCCCAGCACCCAGCGCTGAGCCGTGGGATGTGCCAAAGCCCCGCAGCACGGGAGGCTGCTGCCCATGGAATAGGAAACACCAAAGCCGAGCGCCTGCCCCCCCTTGCTGCTCAGCCCAGTGAAAAGCAAAGCAGGCTTTACAGAGCCGATGAGCACAGTTTACAGCCATCCATAAGACAAGGCCAGGACCTTTTGCATCCCATCTGGTTTCACTCTGCACCTAGCGTGAAGCCTTCTCTATCCACAGACTGCTGCGTTGCCTACAGGCAACAAGAGATGCCTCACCTCTTGGAAGGGAGGGATTTAAGCGAGCAGTTACCAATCTCTAAAACTCAGATGCTTCTGAGAGGGAAACACTCCAACTATTCAACCAAGGTGGCAGGTTGGTAATGAAGTGGTCCCTGCAAGCTGCTCCAGCCTGCCAGCAGGCTAATGGCATCGCTCCTGCACTGACTTCTGACAAGAAGATATCCTCAGTTGCAAGAAGATTTCAAAGCGTCTTGCAGGACCTGTAAACTATCAGGACAGCAGCCCATCCCTTCTGACAAATGTGCAGCAGAGATGGGAGCTGCTGGCCTTGATGCTGATAAGCAGGACACCTTATGCCCAAGGACCTCAGCCACAAGCACCCTCCAAATCTCAGGGGTGGCTGGAGCAGCTCCTTTTTGCAGCAGTGGATTCAGGGATTCACCCTGAATCCAGCTCCAGCAGGGCAGAGCCACAGGAAAAGCTTCAAGGAGAGCCACAAAGAGGCACCAGCAACCACTACAAAAGCTGTCCACCTTCCCAAGGATTGCTTTGGCAGCTGACTCTAAATCAGGTAAAGGGAGGACCAGCAAAAGACCCAATATTCTCATTGCAATAACTGAGGATTTTGGCAGAGGAGGTCAGGCTAACATTGAGACAGCTCTTCCACTGCACTGGCACAAGCCAGACTCTTGCCAGGACTTGATGAAAAATAGCACATATGAGAGGAAAATTGGATTTTCATGCTACTCCTCCACCTAAAAATAGTTAGAAACATGGCTATTTTTTCCTTACCGGTCAGCACAAACCAGCCTCACCCTGAGCTCCCTGGCGGGTTTCACCCTCTCTACGATGTGACCAGCCACACCAGGAGCTCAGGGCTGCATTGGGTCACGGCATTTTTTGCCTAGCCTTGGAGGCATCCAGAGTACTTGGGCCTTTTGCAGGCCTCCCCTTAACTTCTGTTTAAAGTTTCTGTTGCTTTGTGGTTTGTGGGGCTGGATGGCTGCCACCACATGACTTCACCACAGTCATCCAGTGCAAGCATTTGCCTAGGGAAAGCTCATCCAGGCTCAGATGCTGACTGGCTCACAGGGCTGGTGCCCCACCGTGGGCACTCACCCCTTCCTTTCATCCTACATCTTGAGGATGTAGAACCTCATGTCTCCCAGCCAGTGGCACCTGGTCAGCAAACAAGGAAGGTCACTGCACCCTAGCAGGACACAGAATCAGGAACCCACATGCAGAGGGCAGCAAAAGTCTCTCTTTTGATCTACCTCAACCGAGAAGGTTCACACCATTAGAGTTAGCCAACATCCCTCCACGCAGGATTTTCAGGTGTCCCTATGCCACCAACGATCAATGAAGGTCAGGCACATGGTGTCCATAGCTGTATTTTGGGTTGTTTCTTTCTGTGCTCCTTACAACCCTGACTCAGGTATCAAATCCTGCCACCAGAGGTGCACCCAGGTCTTGCAAGTCACACCCAGAACAGCATCAAAACCAAGACTCATTCCTTCAAGCCTGGGTCAGTGGGTAACAGCCCTGCTGTCTGTGCTACGAGAGTAACTGTGGAGGCAAAAAGCACTTATTTTTCCCCAGCATTCCCTGCTCTGCTGACAATCAGCATTTCCATAATTTCTCCTTAGTACCTGTGATGCCTGCATGGTTCACAAGGCTGTTTACAATCTTCACTCAGCCAACACATAGCTTACAATACCTTCCTACACCTATCTATAGTATGCCTTACTAATCAATCAATCCTAATTAATCTTTTTATTTCAAAGGGGAGTAGATGTTGTGCAGGACACTGGACTGAAATACACAGTCCCCTTCTGCTAGGCAGAAGGATGCAGCTGATCACCCATCCTTGGTGAGGATATACTTTTGGACTCCACAGCACATTTCACATGCCCCTTAGACACAGGCCCATTAGCCAGATGCTTCTCTTTTCCACTCTTTTTCCAGTTTTACTCCTTTCTCACATATTTACCCAAGCCCACCCCCCCAGCCTTCAGCCAAACACCCGCATGGCAGTGGCTCACTTCAAGCATTTCCCCACTTCCGATGTCTCCCTTGCCACGCTGGGAACTGAATATCAGTCCTCTGGCTGGCTGTCCTGGGGTCAGCTGTAACAGTTATTTTTCTCCTTCTTAGGCCCAGGACAGCTCTTACTTTTTGGCAGTGGCACTGCATTCCATTGCCAAGGTTTGAAGGAAAAGCAGAGGAATTTGACCCTCAGGTTCCTCATTCATTATTGATCCCTGATGGATGCTGTGCCCCTCTGGGGACAGCTACACACATGGCTGGTCCATTGCAGTCACAGCAGTGGTTCATGCTGCTGGACTAGCACATCTGCACCTGCTGAGTAAGGAAAGAGGCAGAAAAGTCCAGCCATGGGAGGAACAGCACTAACCTCTCCACAGCAGCACCCCCTCCTTCCCCAGCCCACTCTCTCCAGCTTCTTCACCGACCCCAGCCCAAAGCGGCTGTGCTCTCTGTGTTCCACCACTGCCCAGGACAGAGCACATCAAAATCTTAGTGTATATTCCAACACATACCAATAATAAAAGATAAATAATCCCTGATCTGTTCAGCCATTCTGCTAGTGCAAATGGGGATAGCATTTACCTTCAAATACCCTGAGACACAGCACCCCAAGTGGAAGATTTTTAAGAGGCCTGAATAGACAGAGAAGGAATTCAGCAGATTTATGCTGTTTGGGACATTTAATCTAAATTTGGAATCAAGCAGTTGCCTTCCTGTTAGCCTTTAGCCATCCGCTTTCCCAGAAGTAGCTGCCTGTGTTTCCAAGACATTTGGCAACTCCTCTGTCTCTTGCTCACATCATGACAACTTCCTTCTGTAAAAAGTCTACAAATGAAAGGCACATGCTATAGAAAGGTAGTGTCTCTTTCGATGCAGGGTACAGAGGGCATAATCATCTTTTACCAACCTCACAGATTGGAAGAAAAAGTGGTTTTAGGTACAAGTTCATTTTCAGTGCAGAAATGCACATTCAGTACACTTCTGTCATTTATTACTTGTGGCAAATTCCATATACATTCAGCTGGTGTCAGTTAAGTCTCCTAAACCATCGATAAAACCTCATTTCATCTGATCATTAGTTGCAAAATTAGTTCTTTGGGAATACTGTCTCCTTTGGGAATCAGACAAATTGAGAAAACTTCCCTCCAGGGATTCACTGGTTTGATATTCAGATTGAATTTTCTTCTAAATTTCTGGCCTAAGCCTCTGGTACACTTTGAATATATAGACAAAGACATTTAGTAGAATATACTTTAACAGCAAGCTTAAACTTTTCCTTACTACCTTGCTCTGAGCCCCTTCCCAGCATTGGGACACACCACACGCAGCACAGCTAAATGCAAGGCTAATTTTGCAATGCACATGCTCTTTGTAGCACCACTGCTCATGCAAGCTGCTCAGATGCTAAGGTCTGCATCCCGGAGCCCCACATTAGAAGCACCCTTATATACAGCCTGTTTCCCAGCCAGGATGAAGAAACTCAGCGATGGGCATCCAGCTTAAAGAGCAGAAACCCACATCAGAAGAGACATTGATGCAACCAGAACAAGGAGCAAAGGGTGTTAGGAACAGAACAAAATTGCTTTTTACACATAAGAACAGGCTGGACACAGGGCTGGACACAGGAGTGAGATGCACAACACTGGCAGCTGCTGGAGGAGGGGAAACCCACTCATGCCAAGGCACCTGCTGATGCCCCTGGAACAGGGAGGATTCCAGTCCCTAGGGCTCTTAATCAAAGCATTTAAAATAATTGATCTTATTACACTAAGCATATCACTGTTAAGCCTTCAGCTGTTAATGTGCAGCCACAGTTGGAAGGGCTGGACCCAGCCACAAATCAGCCTAAAACTGATACATCTGTAACACCAAGACAATACTTCCCCAAAAGAAATAAGTACTTTGTACAAGGAGGCTCCAAGCCAGTGCAGTGGCTATTGCTCCCGCATACATCATCAACTTCTGAAAGCACTTACTGGTTATCATGGGGGACCTCTGGGAGACATCCCCTGAAGGCAGTTGCTTGCAAGAAATACCTTCCTCCAGCCTCACACTACAAACTGCTGCCCAGGACCTACCTGCTCCTTGGGTCCTAGCTCTGAATAACTTACATGGGCAAGTCTTCCCTTGTCAGGGAGCAGCTCCCACTGAACACCATTAAGGCATACAGAAATCTCCAGCCCTGGAACATTGCACACACTCCACTTCTCCACACTCGGAAACCTCCTCTAGCCCCCAGCTAAGTCTTCCACGCTCCAGGGGGGCAAGAGCCCACCTTCATCTTCCAAAGCAGAGGAAGGCTCCCTGCAGCCAGTGCTCAGCCTGCAGCAGAAAGCTTAACAAAATCAGCTTCCCCCCAGCCCAAACCCCAGGACTGCTGCACCACTGAACATACCAGCAAAGAGCAATGCCCCAAAGCAGCAGCTCCTCTCTGGGATTCCCAAACCACTCTCCCCAGCTTCTAGATGCCCTTGCATCTAGCATGAATAGCTGACAGTAATCACCTGAGGACAGTCTGTAGGAGCTGTAGGTTATTGGGGTGGGTTTTCTGTTTAAATGGAAGCTTTAACCACCTGCTTGGTGAGAGGTTTAGCAGCCCAAGTGGTTTCTGTGAGTATCTGGGCATTGGTGGTGTAGAAATGGTTGAAAGCAAATAACATGCTCTGGGTCTGTGCTACGCAGCATCCTGTGGAACCAGGCAGAAATTGTGCTGGGTTGCACCCAAAGCCCAGCTATTTTAATTTATATTACAGTTTGTTGTTTTTTTCCCCAAGAGGTTTTAATATTGGTCAGCTTCTTATGTACTATTTGTTTAAAATGGGCCTTATCTTGAGCAGCCTATTTTTGACATTATCAACTGTGATTACGACACTTAAAGATAACACTGGGCTCCAATTATCTAATGTAAAACTCATCAGTGATCTCAAAAACAATGCATCTGAAAGTGTTGTTTCATTTCTTCATTTTCCTGAGTCCTTCTAGGGCAAAATTATAGGCTAGAATTTGAGAGCTGGACTAGAATTTAAAACAAATTAAAAGCTAAGTTTCGATTCTAATCCCAGAAACAAGGACCCTGGGGCTCTAAAGGGATCTTTGAATATTTGAAACCAGAGCACCACTACAAGTGTCAGCTGTGCTAAAGCTATTCATCTAGCTGCTTTTACACAAGAGGTAGAAATCTGTATTTGCAAGGTACTGTGTGTGTTCGAGCACCCGATGGGAACTGAGCAAGAAAAATTCAACCCTGAAGATTTGGTTTGTGAATGTAAGTAACTGAAAACAGAGAGTTTGCTGGTTCATTCAGTTTGTGATGGTCTCTGTCATCATTGTCACTTACTTGATTTCCTTGTCTGTTCATACCTCTCTGTTTCACAAGGGACAGAGAAGACAGCATGCATGGAGGGGTTCTTGGAAGCTGCTAGCCATCCATGCACTCAGATCTGCAACTACAAGCTGTGAAAACACCAGCAAAGGCTTAATGTAAGACACAGCTGGCTCCTTGAGCTCCTGGTGGGTAGAAAACGGGCAGGTAAAATGAGATCTGTGCCACAGCAAAAAAACAGAACTGATTTCACAGCACTGCACACAGGATGCCTCCATCTGACCATGCTAAGGGAGGGTTGGGAAGCCCTCATTTGCTAGGAAGGCTATCTCACAGCTGGCTGGCATTAACCAGGGGCTTTTCCCCAGTGGCAAAAGATTCCCAAAAAAAATCTCCCAGTGCACACATGCCTTTCTCCCACCTCAGGAAAAGGATGCCTCCTGGACCAAGTCGGGCAGGCAAGGGTGGATGTGGCCCCTGAGCCTGCTGCCCTCCACTTGTGCTGTGGCTGTGCATGGGCTGCCCACCATGGAATCTCTCCTGATGGCCTTTCCCAGGCCATCTGGGACAGCAACATTAACAAAAACAGTTGAAAGCCCATTAAGTATGAGTCATACGGCCTGTGACAGCCTTGGCACATGGGGATTGAACATTAGGAAACATCATCTCCCACTGTTCCCTGTGTATCAGTAGCATCCAAACCAGTGCCACCCAGTTCAGCACAGTGTACATTCTGCCCTGAGGCTTGCGCTGGTTCTTTAATGGAGTTTCTTAGCCCTTAGGTTGTTTCATACAGCCTCTATCCTGCTTGGGAAAACTGGTGCTAGAATAGGTAGCCTGATGTTCTATGGCCCAGGGGCTTGCAGGCTGGGTTTGAGGTACACCCTCTCATTTCTGGGATGCTCTATCTAACATTATCCATGGTTCATTAATACGACCTGCTCTGAGCAGCCTGCAGAGCTAAAACCTATTTTGTTGAAAAGTCCTCAGCTATTCAAGACAAACAAGGAAATCAAATCGGATGAAATGTAACAAGTCCCATGAATGTGTCATTCCACTGTGTTATCCCAATTGAAAAGGCTGAACTAAATCCAGTGAGAAAAATCTTGATTTCACTCCTGATTTAGCATTTTAAAGACTAACACAGGATTACAAGACACAAACATGCTGTTACCGAATCAGTTGATTTCAGGCTCTCCCCAGCTCAATAAGCAGTTGGATCACTACAGCCACACTTTGCTCTTCACTGCACTAGGCTTTTGGGTATCTCCACATAAGGTGATGTGGCTACCATATTTTGCAGCAGGAAAGCATAATTTCACACTCCTATTTCTACATTTTTGGGGCTAAAACTGCTCTTCTCTCCTGTTCTGTGCTCAGGCACAGAGATCTAGACAAAGACATTTCACCACTGCTGGTGGAGACCATTTCCAGGTAGAACTTTCCAGGTAGAACGCTGGTTCTAACACTGCAGGGGGGAAAGACCTTCACTTTCCAGTTTCCTTCTCTGCTTTCTGTACATTGTTTATCTTCCACCATTCCTTTCTCCAGAAAGTCTCCCCAGCAACAAGACCAAATTAATACATGCAGAGTGTCACACCAGACTGCAAATGCCGCGGCTTTTTGTCCTAAAATAATTCTGATGTGAGCAACTAGAATATGGGCTTCCTAAATAGTGGTTTGTTTTACCTTAGTCCAGATGGGGGACTTCAAACTATTAATACTTTTCAAAGTGGCCAGGGGGTTGGTGAGAAGTGCCATTTGCTTCTGGAGCAAAGCATAGGATAATCGAGGGTACGGCTTTTTGTTGCTCCTGGGGGTGGCTGTCCTGCCCCGAACAGCGGGGGCAGAATCAAAGCTCTGGTAAGTCTTTTTCAACGCTGGTTGCTGTCTTTGATCCCAGGAAGAGCTGTATTTCTCACAGATAATGACTCAGGGTGATATTTCAGGCTTGCAGATCCATGCTGAGCTGGAAGGGAGGCAGCAACACAGCTCACCCTGGGTGATTTTCAAGTTGCCAGAGAATGGAGAGGCAGTGCTGAGCACAGGGATGCAGTCCTGCCAGCCAAGGAGGGACTGGGGATCTTGCCACAGCAGATCTAACTTGTCACCTGCGAATGTATTCTTGATAGACATTACACTGTATTTGGTCTTGCATACATGTGTGCACATGTGTTCCCACCAGTGAGGCCGCTGATGTCCTTCCTATGCTGCCACTAGGTTGAACATCTTAATTTAGTCACCCAACAGCTAAAAGATAGTACAAAGTGACCCTTGGGGGAAGTGGAAATGCTGGTCTCCAGTCTGGGGTGGCCCTACCAGCATACCCATGTACCCCAAAAGCAGAAGATTGGGTAGTCCAAAGGCCAAAGAGACTTTTGGGGTCAGAGACAGGACTATGTGACAAAGCCTAGATCCCAAATCATTCAAGAAAATGGCAGCTACCAGATCAAACCCAACCTTTGCACTGGGCATCTTGGCAGACCTGTGTACAGCATGACAAATCTCAGCCCCAAAAGTACTTAATCTGGAGGCAGTTTAAATCCAGAAACAAAACACTTCTACTATAATCAGCCAGGGGAGTGTGTGTTCATGAGTGGGGGTTTGTGTGTTTGCATCCCATGCACACCATTTTTATGCACTCATTAACTAATTCTTAACAAAAGTTAAAATCTAAGTTAGGGCACAAGAAAAAAGAACTGCTCATATTTATTAGTCAATTTTTCATAGGCAAAACCACAGCTCGGGCTGGCACGACGACCTGCTTTTTCTCAGCTCTTCTCCCACAAACAGCATTTTGGGGCATAAATGACCCGGTTTAGTGAAGCTGCAGAAAGCCAGCCCATGCCAGGGGCAAATTCCAGGCCTGGCTTAAATGAGTGCAATTCACATTCAAATCAGTTGAAGTTATGCCAGCCTGCTCCAGGACTGGCCCAGCTCCGGCAGCTTTTCTCCTGAGCTTTATTCCCAGCCTGTCGCTGTAATGAGCACTTGCACCCAGGATTTTGGCATAGAAGTGAGGTGAGGATGGCTCTAGCCATGCTGATCCATCACAAAGCTTCACCTTGGACAGAATTTAAATCAGTCTCTGATTTACCAACCGCCAGCCTGATGAGGGCTGTGACGATTGGGAGCATTTGGGGATACATATTTATGTTCCTAGAAATTAAAACATAGGGAGTTATTAATAGATGAATCTAAAAACAACCCTGAGACTGTGTGAAGTGTCATCATCTGGCAACACTTCGCTGTACCCACTGCTGGGAACTTAATCATGTAGGCTGTCATAGTGCACCCTCCGTCATCGGCAGCAGCACAAGCTCAGCCCTGCTTTGGGGCCAGCTCACTCTCCACTTAAGAGGCAGAAACATTTTAATGCCCCCTCCAAAGCACTTGCAGAGGGCACGGATGCCAGGGCCTGAGCACAGCCAACTTCCTCTTACCAACTCAGCCGTTTCTACCTTCCCGTGGCAGACAGGCTCCCTTTTCCCCTCTTTCCGGACCGCAGGAAAGCCTGGAGCCACCCTCTGGTTTAATGACAAAGGTACACTTGGAGCAGAAAGGCACCAGTGATGAAGGAGAATCCAGAACTTAACTTTGCTCTTTTTAGAATGGAACCTGTCTGGGGCTGGGGAACGGCTGGACCAGTCCCAACTTCGTGCCTAGTCCTTGTCAGCATGCAAACTGGGAGGGTGGAAAGCACCTCCCACTGCCCACATCCAGCAGGACCAGAGGATCAGGTAGGACTTGGCCTCATGTGCCACATTCTCAAAGCATTGTGCCTAGGGGGCAAATATTCTTATTACTTAAAGACAAAAACATGAAATAAAAGAGCCATTTTACCTTTACTTTCTTAGAAACCTGTAAGTTTTCTAGATAAAACTTTTCTGAATATATTAAAATATATAAAATGTTTCACATCTGCTCTGTTCTTGCCCTTTAGTGCAGTCATCTGTGTCCCATTGTAAGGCTCTGTTTCTAAAAGGTCATTCTACTATAAGTCTGTTTCAAATACCTTAAAATGAGTTACAGGTTCATAAACAATCACATATTATGGAAGAAGAGGAGGGTTTTTTTAATGCTTAATAATCAGACAGAACGTGAACTGACTGTTTGGGGATTTCGTTCATTTTTATGATGTTTCTGCCCATTTATTTTATAGGCCCTGGGGAGTGGAGGCTAACATTGAGAGCTTATAAGAGGTTATAAAAAAAACTTGGACATATTTTTCAATTGGAATAGCCAAGTTGAAGAAAAAAAGAAAACCAAACCAGAAATGCTTTTCATTTACATCTTTGCCAACAGTTTTCAGCCAAAGGCAGAAATAAAACCACAGAGCCTTTAGACTGAGCAGTACTTCCTTAGCATGAGCTCAACATCATTTTTCCCACTGCTGGACTCAGGACCTGTATTTTCTTGTCATGCGCTTTTCTCCGGAGCACCTTGCCAATGCAGCCCAGAGCTTCAGCCATGTGAAAGCCTCTACTCTAACTGCAGCCCAAAGGAGTGGAGGGCTGTCACTATCCCTACCTTAGGGACTGGGGCCTGCAAAAGAGAGGCTGCAGACAGCCATTAATTGCAGGGACTCAAGCAGAAAGCCCCAAGACCTGAGTCATCAGTGCTTGAGGCACCTTGACGCTCCCTGCATGTTCAGGGTATCACTCCTACTAACATCTCGCAAAGCCGTGGGCACCTGGCGCTTCTGTAAATCAGGTTTTCAGGTCTTCAGCAGGCATCCAGAGAGCAAAGAAAACACATTCATGGGCCTCCCACAGACAAACACCATGAAGGTCCAGACACAAACTAGGTCCTCGTGACTAGGGTGGACTGCATACCCAGCAAGCAGTCCCTGCAAGCTTGCAAGCACCCTTGCAAGCTCAGACTCCTTCCCTGTGGTTGATTACACGTCTCACATGCACCACTTCTGGCCCCTGGTTTTGAAAGGAGAGGAAACAGCTGGTGAATAATTCATTGTGTACCCACCCGGTTGTACTGCAGCCTTTCTGCTTGCTTGCAAGCAGGGTTATCTGTACCACCACGAGCCATTCCCCAAAGCTGTTGGAAACAAAGGCTCTCTTTTTGTAGCTGTTTATCCAGAGGACATAGAGAGGGATGTGGGAGGAGGTGGGGAAACAACAGTGGTTGGAGATCCCACCCAGCAAGGTCCCTCCTCAAAGAGCAGAGGTACCTCCCAGCAAGGAGAGCTTGGGACTTATAGCTACATACATCCCAGGTGCATCTGCCAGCCCTGTCCCCTTCACCACTAGTCTTCTCCCAGCTTATAATGACTCATCAGAAAGATGGGTCATCCATACCAGAAAGACTATTTACGAACTTAGTAATCAAAGACAAGTTGTGAAAAGTGAAGACTTATGAATATTAAAGAACCAAGCAAATGAATGAGGATGGCGGGGAAAGAAGGCTCCAGGAACATTCTGGAAGGTAAAGAACAGGGCTGGGTACTGCAGGATGTGATGGAAACAGGGACACACTCCTGTTGGGAGCTGGGGCTGTACCAAAAAGCTGAGCAGAAATGCCATACCACCCAGGTACTTCCCAGCACCTTCTATGTGGAGCTGGGTGGTACAAAGTAACCCTGGGAGATGCGGCAACAGGGGCACCAGGGACACCAGCTTCAGAAAATGCTTTTTGGGCAAATGCTTTGAGCAAGGATGAACCATTCTCCAGGACAGGGCTGCCAGCCAGGGTAACCACAGTCCTTATCTTGTGGTGAGGACCTCAGCCATCAGCTCACCTCCAGCTCATTCTGAAAGTTACTATACTTAATGCACATCCCAGCACATAATGGGGCCCCCCTGCGATAATTTTTTGCCATCGTTTGCAGTGCTGTAGGTGTTGCCAGAGTCTGGCCTGGGGAGTGTTTTTCCAATATGCCTTCAAATGTAATTTAGAAAAGGGCTCTTTCATCAGCTGGCTGCCACAATTAGCCTGCAGCACGGATGGAGAGCTTTTGCAATTGGTTTTTACAGAACTGCAGTAAAAAGCTGTTTCCTTTGACATCCAAGAAGTTTCCTGCAGGAGCAAACCAGGCACAGCAGCAATGCCATGCAGGGGGCCATGGACTCCATCCCCAGGCGCAACTGCTTCAAGCTATGGGAAGTGGGCGCAGAGAATCACAGCACTCCCCCAGCCTATGCCTGTACCCCTGTGAAAGGCCGGGAAACGGCCCATTTCCAGGGCCCCACTGCCGGACAACGCTGCTCTTTGTGAGCTGCACAGATGCAGCAGGAGGGAGAATATTGGTCAAATCCTGACAGACCTTATGCTAATTCACCAGCATTTTAGACCTTGCATGGATGCTTGATCAAGTGGGAGAGACAGCAGCAAACACGACATTTAATTATGGGAAAGAAAAACGAAGTCTTTTACCCTGCATTTGGCGTTCTCCCAAAACACGGAGTTAATTGTTAGGAGGGTATATTAGAAGGCAATGAAGGAGAAGATTGAAAACCCTGATTATGCCAATGTCCTGAAAATGCTGAATTTATTGAATTTCACATGAGAAAACACAGGCTGTGCCACGCTGAGGCCTGTGCCAGCAGCCAGCTTAGAGCTGAGGGGGTCTGTATGTGTATGTTAGAGGGGGACAAAGCACCCCAACTGCTTCATGAACCCCTGCCAACTCCTGGCCACGCCCTTCTGAATCCCTAAAATGGGGCAGGTCCATATACTGGGGTAGATGTCGCCGCAGCAGGATAGGCAGACCTGGGTGTAAGTGATGCACAAGGCAGGCAGACCTTAGTGATGCACAAGGCCAGCACATTCTTCAGGAGCTCAATTTCCTTTGGAAAAGGCTGTAACCAGGTAAATCTGGAAAGGACACTTCAGCTGTGACCTCTATGTAATACACCCAGCTGAATTTACTCAACTTTGGCAAGTCTGCAGCAATAGCAAGTCTGAATGGCTTCAGGACATGCTGACACACATGTCCTTGAGAGAGCAAGAGCTCCTGCTCTGGATTACATGAAGGTCCCTTTGTCCTGGGTGCAGCTGGAGGTGGGAATATTACAAGAACATAGAATCAATGAAATGCTTCCCAAAAAAAACCCCACCTCCTCCAACAGTTTGATTTTTTGGCTGTGGCGTAGCCTCAGCATCCCCCAGCATGTTTCCCTATGGATTTTCTCAGAAGTCCCTTGAGCCACATAAACTTTTAGCTTGGTCATGGGTGAAGGGCAAAACTGTGCCTGGAGCTAACCTATGGATTTAGTCATTATATCACAGTGCTTGGCCTAACACATCTCCCAGTTGCGTCCCATGAAGCAGAAAAGTCCCAATAATTTGAAATGCCTTCATGCCACTGACGAGCCCACCTGAGCTTGCTGAAGAGG
>JAOEHX010044679.1:0-24778 GCA_025448015.1 Bolborhynchus lineola
ACCTGAACTTCCCCTGTTTCAGTTTGAACCCATCACCCCATGTCCTATCCCTACAGTCCCTGATGAAGAGTCCCTCTGCATCCTTGTAGCCCCCTCCAGGCACTGGAAGCCGCTCTGAGGTCTCCACGCAGCTTCTCTTCTCCAGGCTGAACAGCCCCAATGTTCTCAGCCTGTGTCCACACAGGAGGTGCTCCAGCCCCTGGGCATCATCATGACCCTTCCTCTCACTCCCACTTTCACTTGGTAGCAGCTACTCCTTGGTGTGAGACATGACGTGGCAACTCCCAGCCTTGGGCTGCCTCCAGTCAGCATGAACGGATGGTCCAGTTCCCCCCTTCATGCCAAATGGTGTTAGTTCATTCATCCCACAGTTCATAGCTCATCTCCAGTCACACCCTTGGATCCCAATGATCCTGTGTGCTAAGGGCAGGAACCATCTTGCTGACAGTTCAGAGAGCACTTGAGACAATAGGAGTGATACCCAAATAATAAAGAGCCGTGCTAATAATAGCCTTTATCCTTGCATCCCCCTGCAAGTCTAATTCACAAGGCCTTGGCCAGAGCCTGTAATCTGTCAGTTATAATCTATTTCAGTCCTGTGCAGAGGGATCTGGCTGTGTTTCCTGGGTTTGGGCTGCTAACATGACTCATTCCCAGCTGATCCTTTCGTGGCTTCAGCCAGGTGCTTCTGGGACTTGGTGTCCTCAGCCCTGCCGCTCTCAGTAATGAACTGATGCTTCATGGCCAGGAGGCGGAAAGGAAAGGGTGGTGAGCACACCCAGCAGGGCTCCCTCTGCCAAGAAATAAGCCTCATGAGGGCCTAAGAGAGTAATTTGGAGGTAAGGACAGGAATGAGGTGGGGAGAGAGTCTCCAAGCTGGTTTTCCATGAGGAAGAGGGAAAGGTGGAGTCACAGACACCTTGGGGAGATTTCCTGTGGAGCTATAACTGCAAAGCCAGAGGAAGGATGAGATGGGGGAATAATATCCATGGTAGAGTCTAGATGATGAGGTTGGCTATAGCTGAGTTGCAGCGTGCAGTATGGGAAGGCATGGCCAGGTCTCAAGACCTGCTCTCTTCCCCAGGCAGCACGGGACCGTGATGTAGCAATGCACAGCTGGGTACAGGTAGTAGTGCCTTTGCCTGTGTGAAGGGTAACAGCATGCAGAGATTGAGTAACCCACTTTCTTGGTGAAAACCAGAGCTAGAACATAACCAAACCCTTGGAATGATGGAGCTGGAAGAGATCTTCCTGAGCCCTGGCCCTGGCAGCATGGACCATCCAGCATTGTGCCCTGCGCAAGCTTATGATGGGGAGAGAATAGCCAAAGCCCTAGGAATGAGTTCTGTCAGTGTGAGGTATTTCCAGGAGTAAGGACTTGCACCAATGTTCACAAGGCCAACGCACATACATGGTTCTCCAGCCAGAGTGAGCATTGGCATCCATGGGATCGTCTCCAGCACAGAGATGCTGCAAGTGCTGGTTCCTGCTGAGCTGTGGTCATCTGGGCTTGGAAGAGCAGCTCTGTAAGCAGAAAGAGGGGGGAAAAGCACAGGGGGAGAGATCATGTGTGTTGGGTGCAGGTGACTCCAGCCCAGGATGCTTCATCCAGAGGGAACATGGGGGTATTCTCCTTCCCATCCAAGCCCTCTGTTACACTGCAATGGGATCTCAGCCCTACCATAGTCCAAGCAAGCTGTGCTTTCCAAAGCAGCCTGGAGCAGAGGAGCAGAGGGCTTTGAAATGCAGTTCAGTGGGGAGTCCAGCCCCACACTAGACTCTGGCAGTATCACCAAGCCAGGTACTCAGGCATGTTTCCCAAGCCCTGTGGTTGTTCCCACCTCATATGGCCATATGGCTCTTTATGCATCAGCAGATCTTTACAAGAGCTTCACTCTTGGCCATGGGAGATGAGTCCTGGATGGTCCTTTCAACCGTATCTATTTCACTTGGGAAGAGGGGATGGCAGAGAGCTACCATCGCACAGAGGATGGGAAATGGGGAAGTCTTCCCTGGCACCTCTCCAGTCTCAGCTCATCTCATGTTTTGCACACAGAATAAATGCTCCAATAAATGACAGCTGAGAAAGAAGGAGAGGGGAATGGAGGGCAAGCACCATCCAAAACACCGGTGCTTGTGTCGGTCTGGAGGTGAAGCAAAGCTGAAGGTAAACTGCGATCATAGTGCAGAGCTCCAGGCTGGGAGAGAAATGAAATGTGGTCCTAATTACTTGGTAACTATCCCACATTTCACAAGTCATTTTAATGGCCCAAATGGATTGCTTTCAAGCTCAGAGTTAATGATGGAATGATAGGGATAGAGTTCTCTTACAGTGGGACATATGGTGCCAGAAAGCCCGCTCTGAGGAGAATATTATTATCTAAAATGACATTAATAGATGCTGTTATTCCCTCACGCCATATCATGTGCAGGGAAGGGACTGTGCTGTTAAAATGTCAGCATTCAGGCAGCATCTCGGCACAGTAGCTGATGCTGAGCACTCAGTCTGGCAGCCCTGGAAGCAATACCCATTGCCCTGGGCAAACCCTGGTCCTTCACAGGAGATGGATGCTCCAGCAGTGGGCATAACCTGGAGCTACTCCACCTGCATTGTACTTCCAGGTGAACTGGGAAGGGATGGACGTTGGTTAGCCACCAGTGAGTGGTGTTTTCCAGGGTTTCTTTCCTCCACTGTAATGTCTTTGTACCCAGAGCTGTGCTGCTCTGTAGGTGATGACATCTTTCATAGGCACTGGAATATTATTGCCACATTGCTTCTGGACACCTTAGAGTAATTGGGAATAAGCTCAGTAAATGGTGGCTGCTGAAGCTCTTTTAAAAACAAGCCTTTAATTGCTAATTAATATTATTAATATTATTAATTAATAATTCACAAAATTTATAATTAATGATGTATTTTTCCTTCCCCTTTCCCTTCAGTTTTATTGGATTTTAAGTGGAGAAGTGAGAAGCCAGGTAGATATTCTCCTACTTTGCCTGCCTAGTGACTGCCTCTGCTCTGATCTTGTGGCTTAGCTGCTAAGGAAACACATCAGAAAAGGGAAAGGAAACACCAGCTTTGGGTTTTCCTCTGCTAATTATGGAAAGGAGAAAAAGAAAAGATCCTCCTTTTTTCCTATGCACAGTATGGAAATGCGATTAAAGGTGCGACAGTCTTTATTGCTCAGATACCTGAACTGCTCTGCAGAGAAATGGGAGTCTTTTCAAGCAGGACCCCAGGCTGTTTGCCCCTCTCCTTACCTTAGTTTCTTACAAGCAAATTCATCCCTGGTGTGATTCTGCTGACAGCAGCAGGGCTGAAGCAGAGAACAATTTGGCCCCTGGATGGCTAGAGGCCAGATGTTGCTTTTTCAATGCAATAATGGGAAGAACAAGCCTTGTTTCCAGTTAGAAGCATGTTCAATAAAGTTGATGGCTCTGTTCTGTGCTCTAATGTGAGTACCCAACATACTGTGAGTGCACATGACCTCATATCCCCCTCCCTGCTCCCCCTGTCTGCTTTTCTAATATAGCTCCTCAGCCTGTCTTGGCTTCTATCTCCTGGTGTACTTTGTACTGAAGTCAAGCAGTAGGATGAAGATGGATGACCTCATGGATGTCAGGAGTGGGCTTTGCTAACACACTCGCCTTGGTAGCACAAACCAGCATGTGCTGGATCCATTTCCTTTCCCAGGCTTCCACGCATCAGTTTTGAAGGTCTGTGCTTCGGTTTCAAGCCTAAAAGCTGACGTGGAAGGAGGTGCACCCATTCTTTTTATTTGCTTCATTTTTCATGCTTCTAATGGGAGCTGTTATCTTCAGTCCCAACCTGCCTGAACACACCAAATCTTATATTGCTGCTGCTATGAACACACAGCATCACTGCTCCATGCTGTGCCTTGGCCGTGCTTATTCCCAGATGCTGCTCACTGCAGCCATTATCAGCAATACATGTTAAACATGTTGGGATGCAGTTAACAGGGAGCTTGCCTGGGCCCTGCTGAGGGAGTTTGTTGTTTCAGTTGTGTCTCCTCATCGTGGCCTGAGATCTGATGGCTGACACCCAGCAGTAGAAGGATGGAGGTAGCTTTTGGCTAGGGAATAATGGCTTCATCTGGGAGTCGAAACTGCCACTCACAGCATTAACATGGGATTTCTGATGTTCTCAGGAACATGGGTAAAGCAATTTACACTAAATGACAGTCCATCCTCCACTGGATCATCTCAATTGGGCCCTACAGCTCTGCCCAAGCGGTAGCCCCATTCCCAAACCCCACCATAACAGCCATTCCATCCAGAAATGTTTATTTCAGCTAATGAGAGAGAGAAACCCCACGTTATCTAACAGCTTGGTTCAGCCTTCTCACGCTTCCCAGGGAGGCCCTGTCCCATGGTGGAGATGAGCTGTATCTCCCACGGTCCAATTGGCCTTCCAGAGCTTCAAGCCAAGTCTATCTCTCTTGTTCATGCGCTTCATCAAGGAGTCATCAGGATCAAATCAGAAACTCAGAAGGCTCTCCTGGTGGCCAAATATGGACTCCCAAGTTGAGGGCTATAAAATTGTATGCTACTTGCCAGATGTACTGACAAAATACATGATCATATTGATTCAGACTTCTTTCGGGACTCTGTGTAGGAGAGGGATCGCTTCTGGGGAGAAATATTAGTTCAAGGACATCCAGAGGAAACAAAAGAAGTTCTTGACCAGTTTGGAGCCAAAGCCCCATGGACAAGTTTGAATCAGATTCCTCTGTGTGAGATTAGGTTCAATTTTTATAATCTACTCTCCAATCCCAGACCAAGAGAAGCAAAGCTCTGGGATTCATTTGACATAGATTTCTACAAACTACTGAGCAACTTGACATGCAGCAAACCAGATGTCCCCTGCAGGACTCATGTGCAGAGTATGCAAGCCAAATGAACTTGAGATGTGCTCCAAACATCCAACCATGATGGAAAAGGTACCACAAGATGTAACTCAACAGGGTGTTCAACTTGCAGGCTGAGAAAGGCAAACAGTGTGTACAGCTACGTGCTTTGCTCCTCACCAAACAGCGTGGCTTGTTGTTGAGAGTTCATAAATGCTCATCTGTGAGAAAGTTTAAAGATTAACTTCAAGTTCATGGATTTACGAGAGGCAGTGGTAGAAATGATTACTGGGTCTTAGGCAAACCAGTTGACAACAAGCAAACAGCACTTCTTGGAGGAAAAACCCCACCGTTCCTTCGTCACTCAGTACACGACCTGTTTTCCTATTGACCTGGGGTGAAACCCCTGCTCTATCAGCTGCTTGTCAGCCTCCAAGGCACAGTGATCTTGTAGGTGTTTGAGTGCATGTCCTGCCTTGCAGTGCTCAGATCCATTCCCACAGATCACAGAATCATAGAACCAGTCAGGATGGAAAAGACCTTTAACATCATCGGGACCAGCCATTACCCCAGGACTACTGGCAAAACCACCACTAAACCATAGCACTAAAGGCCTCACCAATTTTAAAGCCTTGGTGTCCCTGTCCATGGCAGGGGGTTGGAAACAGATGACTTTTAAGGTCCCTTCTAACCCAAACCATTCTATGTTTCTATCATTACCAAACACATCCTTGATGTCTCTGCCATCACCAGACACATCCTTGATGTCTCTGCCATCTCCCTGGTTGGGTCTCTCTCAATAGCAATCTCTCTTTTCCTCACAGAAAACAAAATTATTCTGGACACATGAATCAGTTATTCCCAGATTCCAAATCTTGTGCAGCAATGAGCACAGCATTCAACAGTCAGGGAATGCATGGGGTTTGTGTTTCAGCTGCACACCCATCCTTACGCTCGGGATGTGTCGTGTTGTCATCTCCAAGAGCATCCTGCTTTGAGACTCTGCTTGCCTCATCTCTCTGCAACGGCCTGAATCAAAGCTCCAAGGCAAAATAGACTGAAGATTTCACAAAACCCCAGCACTTGTAACCAAACTTTTCACCTTCTGTATATTATTCATTATAACTCTTATCCCAAGCCAGTGGATCTGAGGGGGTTTGTAGCCCCTCCAAGTGAAAACTGCTTCCTTAGAGCACAAAATCATGATTGCTCCACTTAAGGGTCAATGGTTCACATTTTCATGATGGCTGCAAATCAAAATGGCCAGTCCAAAAAGCTGAGCTGTCAGGGCACACACAGGGGACCTTAGACCTCAACTTCTGCCACTGTCCAGACAGGGATCACAGCCAGGATTCACCTCATCTTGGTGAAGGCACCTTTGCTGCTGGCTGAAACATGATTGGTATCAAAGGGAGGTGCTGGGGGGGGGTCTAGTGTTGGCTCAAAGGGGCAGATGTCCCACATACCCCTTCCTCACTCAAATGCAGGACCACAGGGAACCATGGGGAGTGGGTTTTCTTTCTGGCTCATAAATAATCCAGCATTCAAACTTCCAGCTTGGCAGGCAAAGGCAAGAACGAGATCATTTTGGCAGAAGGTGGAAATCAGCAGAGTACTACCTGAAAATAAAGTGCTGATGTTTTGGGGAGAGCAGTTCATCAGCAGGGACTGATTATGGGAGGAGCTGGTCAAGACCTCATTCACTTACCCGTCATTTTCCTGGTTGTCTCCAATAAACTGGATTGAGTGTGGACGCAGTTTTCCATCAGTGAGCAGTACAGTGAATCAGGGCAGAGCTGCAGAGGCTCTAAGTCCATCTGTAAGTCGTGGGGGAAGATAGCTCAGAGGAAATGAGGCGGACCAAGAAGATGAACGTAGCCAGGTTCAGGATGATTGTATTCTGTGGCTTTACAAATGGCCTGGTTTAATACCTGGCAGAAGCAGGGAGTGTGAAGCAGGGCTTAGCAGTGCAGATGCAGTGGCTATGCCCCACATTTTGCCAGGCTTGGGAGCTTCCAGCTGTGAGATGCAATCACGTACCCATGAGCATAGAGCATGCACCTCATATCCTCAGCATCTGCTCATCCCCCGTACAGCGAGCTGTGCACAAGGCTGCACTACAATCCCCAGTAGCCTGCACAGGGTTCTGGTGTCAGAGTGCAGTGAGAAACAGCACTCACCCAAATATATGAAGTGCTAATGATGCTCCTTGGCTTTACTTGAGGGAACAATGTTGCCTCAGCAGTAAATCGGCTTCCTCTTCATTAAAGCCACCACCTTGGGAAGGCCAGCTTTGAAACTCATGCCTCACCTCCTCAAGCTACTTGCCAGGCTCTGAACACCAGAGGACTTTGTATGAGGGCATTAAAGAATGTATGTCCCAGAGAGCTTTTGGAGAGGCCTGAGTATCATAATAGGAGCAAGGGAGCTGCAGCAACTTCCTCCTTCAGCCACTTATTTTTCTTTGTAATTATTACTTTTGGAATTCTGGGAATCAGAAAAGGCAGAAAATGGGAAACTGTGATTGACGTCTTGGAAAGGATCACAGGGGCTCAGAGTCTGCTGTAGAAAGAGAAAGGTCAGCAGGTAGCAGTGGATATTATGGATTAGTATACATACATGTGCCCTCAGTGTGGTTGGGAAACAGTTCTTAGGAGAAAGACCACCCAGGATCCTTCCCCTAGGTCATGGCACATGTTTAATCCCAAAGTCTGCAGCAAAAGCTGCATAACCAACACAAAAATGAGGCTGAAGTGACCAAATTTTCCATTAGCTTTTCCCTCCCTTTCCTGATCTTTACCAAAGAAATTTCTATGCTAAATTGGTCTTTCTTAGAAATAACTTCCAGATGGAGGTGGAGATGCTGTGCAGTGATGGTTGGCTGACCTGGTGACACAAACATAGTCAATCCAAAGGATGGAGCTGGGTGAAAGGGATGTTCTCCTTCCCCAGTGCTCAGCTAGAAAGGATTAATTGATGTGGCCATTTTGCCACGGGGTTGGAGAAGATGTTTTTCATGGCTAATCCTTGATCCAAAGGGGTGTCTGGGACCATGGGGACAGGGTCAAGGCCCCATTTATTGTGCCAGCCCATCAGCAGAGGCCAGGAAAGGCTTGGCCTTCAAGGCAGAAGTTGTACCTGATGGCCCTGTGCTCAGAGGAGCAACATGTGTCCGTGGCACCTTTGATGCACAATCTGTTAAAACACTTGCTTGAGGTGCCCGAAGGAAAACAGCCAACACCTGAGCAGATCTGGATGTTCAGAGCCTTATTTCAGCATCACAAAGAGGGCTGGACTCATTCAGGCTGCCCTTGAAGTTCACTCCAGAGCTGGCACCCTTCAGACAAGGGGTTCCTGGAGCAAATGACCCTGTATTTTAGTGCTTGCAAAAATGAATGTGCTGTGAATGTCTCATGTGAATCCTCATAAAAGGCACAGAGTGTCTTAAAACCCAAGTCAACAAACACACACACAAAAGTCTTGATGCAAATGCATCCCGGTCAGACAGGTCTGGATCCCATAACTACAAAGGTGTTTTATTTCCTGGAATTCTGACATCAAAGGGTGGATTTTCAAGACAAATAGCTGCTATTTTCATTTCTCTGGAGAAATCATATGATGTGATTGACAATTAAGATCAGAAAAAGATTTGATGGGCAAAAGATCAGGAAATAAATCTCCCCACACCACCAAATCCAGGGTTGTTATCCAAAGCTATTCATCCCCGCTCAGCACTACAAGGATCACAGGAATTTGGGACCTAATTTAGGGGTATTTTCTTTTAGTAACACTAACAGAGGATTGAGGAAATTTGGCTTAGTTTTACCTGCTACAACACTCGGTAAGAGCTAGAGTGAAGGAACAGATATTGAGCTGGATTCCCTGAAGATGGCACAATGGAGACATGGGCTTGCAGCATCCCCCACTGGACATTTTAACCCGTTGAGGCCAAGAGCCTTTCCCACACAGTGAGCAAACGTCATCACCTTCCTCCATCCCAGTGGAAATGTTGCAATAAGGGGTAAAACCAAGTACCATGTAAGATGCACTGGTAAGTGGCAGTGACAAACATGTTAGACCGTGTGGTTGTTAGCTGTGATGGGAGGGAGGGAGAAGGGGAGACAATAGTCACAGGCAACCCTAAAAATCAGAAGGGTTAACTGAGCCTTGTTTCCACCCATCCCTGACCATTGGGGAGTCTGGGCTAGATTTGACACTGATGGACCATTTTATTTCAAAGAAAGAGCATTCTATTTCCTGAGTCCATTACATTTGTGTGTCACAACCACATAGTCCAGCCTCCTCTGGTAACAGGCAAAGGCATATGGTTTTATTTCTCTAGTAAGCCTAATAGTGTGCAAGAGGCAAGGTTCTGATGCTGTGTTGGTTTTCCCCCAAAGGAACTCAAGGGTCCTGAGTCCTGAGTTGTAGTGCAAGCTCAGCCCAAGGCTAGGTTTGGGTCTTCTGTCCTACTTCAGTCCTAGTTTGAAGGCTCTTTGAGAAACAACTTCAAAACATGGGCTGAGGGTTAGGAGGATTGTATTGGAGGAAGTGTGATTGACCCTGATGGCCCTGCTGGCTGCTATTAATGCAGGCCTTGGCATTTATTAGGGAATTAATAGGGAAGGAAACGTGATCTTCTCAGTGCCATGACCAGAAGTAGCTGCGGCAGCCATATTTTAATCTAACCAAGGGGTCAGATACAATGATTGGGTACAGGCTGAGAAGTCCTTACTCTCTCCTACATTATCCCCTGCTCCAGATCAAGCTGCTGTGCTGATGTGCTCTGTCAAGGAAAGGGTGATCTCCTGATGTACCACCACCATTACTCAGAGCTCTTCTGTGATCCTTCAAGGTGTCCAGACCCTATAGCACCATAAGGATGCTAACATTGCTTTACATCCCAGAGATGCTGTCAGTTACACGCTACAGTAACAGCAGTTATCAAAGTACAAGGGGAACTTGGCATCCCTTTGTATTTACTGTTCATGATCTGGACAGACTTAGATACAACTGCTTTCAGGTGGGAGCCTCTGTCACTGGCTGCACAAGCACGTGGCTTTCTTTTCTCCTTTAACTCCCCCCAAAACCTACCCAAAGACAGCATCATTATTTCCCAGTTGTTCCACCCTCAAACCAGGAAAGCACCTTAAGCAAACGCTTAACTTTTGGTATGTGAGTAATCCCTCTCCTCTTTGGCAAAGCACTTAAGCACATGCTTAATTTTGAGGCTGTTCTTGAGCACAGTGAAATGTAAGCTGGTGTTGGAGTGCTCGGCTGGAGAGGAGCCAGAGAGCTCAGCACCTCAGTGGCTTCAGCTCCTCAAAGAAAGCTTCAAGCAAGCTGTTAACTTTAAGTACTTGCTTAAGTTTCAGGTGTAATGTGGTATAAAGCCTTAACCTGTGAAGCCATAAGTGAGTAATGTGGACAAATGCCAGCCAGAGCTGGTAAAAGAATGAAGAAAAGATCCCTCATTGTTCCTCATCCTTCTCTCTTTTTGCTGGTATTTTGCCAGTTTTGGAACATTGGCACCTCTCTGTATGACTTTAGAGTAGCCCAAACTGATTGATTCAGAAAGCCCGAAGTTGGTCAAGATCTTGAATGTGCCAATTTTCCTACCCACTCGAAGGACAATGGCCTTTCGTGTAACTTTGTTATGAACTCAACATGTACGTATGTTCTAAAATAGGGGTTGTAAATGTTTTCAAAGATGACATGAATGTGTATGTGTATATATATGCACACACACACATAGATGTACTATATATACAGACACATTTCTCTTCCCATAAATCTGAGATGCTTGCTTAATAAGAGATGCAACTCTGCAATGGTATGGAAGGCAAAAGCCAGCTGCAGGGAGCATTTCAAACAGTACCTGTGCTCTAAAGGCTTCCTGCCCATCCCTGCACAAGGGCATGCATTAAACATAAACCAGTGTGAATGCTTGTCGTCTTGGTGGTTTTCAAGCTCAGGTGGTTTGTGAATCATCAAACAACATCTCTGGCTAAGATCTGAACGTTGCCTGTGTGAGCACACATGTCAGTAACATTTTATAAGTGGGGGGGTGGGGGAGGAATTCCATGTTTTAAGGGGAAAAAAAGAAAGGAGCAGAGGTTTAGGTCTGGTTCTTTTTAAAATATGGCAGCTGTTTGAAAGCTGCCTACAAGTTCAAAATGTTAGAAGCTGGTATTAGGAGCTCAAACCTGGTGTTAACAGAAATGAAGGGATGGATAGCACGACCACATATGTGATACTGATGCAAGAGCCGATGGGAAGTCAAAGAGAGAGTACTCTTGTAACATAATTGTAAATGATATTTAAGGTCCTCTTCAGTCTTTTGTCCATAGAGGATAACTGCCTGCCATCCCCAGTGCATGATAAAAGGCTTTCTCCAGATCAAGCTGAGTAGGAGATGCTGTTGAAGACATTGATGAGGGAACAGGGTTGATTTCTCTTGCTTGATGGCCACATGGAAGTGGAAGAGAGCTTGTTCTGACCTCTCAACAGAAATGAGAATATTCTATTTTCTCCAAAAGCAAACAAACACAAAGAATGAAGGTGAAACAAAACTTCTGTTTTAATGAATTCTGGTCGATTTTGGATGCTTTCCCAAGCCAGGCCACTTTTAACAAGAAAAATAATACTGATGGATGAATGGATATTAACAATGAAATAAAACGTTTGACAATTGTCCAAGTAAAACCTTTTCATTTTTACTGTGTCAAAGCACAGCATTTTGACACCTAAGCAAACTTAAACATATATTTTTCTCCTTAAACCCCACTGCCTTGCCAAGCTTTAATTCAGCACATGATTCTGCCCTACCCAAAAGCCATCCTTTGGTGGTTGTAACTGTTCTGGCAATTCCTTTCCTACAGTAGTGGGAGGGGAGAGTAATGTCAAGTAATGTAATGCAAACTAAGAGTAATGTAGAAGAGGAAAGTGAAGTAATGCCACCTCTTGTAGCATTTGTTTCCCCAGAGATGTGACCTATATGACAGGATGCAGCTGCCCTGAAGGCATCTCCTTTGAAGATGTCTACTGTCTTTGTAGATGCGTGGAGTTGGTCTATAGCACCAGCAAACCAGTGCCAACTTATTCATTCAAGTCTCCATCTCCCATGAGTTTCCCAAATACTCAGTTTCCCAGGGAAGAAGGAGTATTTTGCACATGTTTGCTCTTAACCCTTCTTTTGGTAGGAAACCATCAGAGGAAGGGGTTAATACGCCTGCAAAACAGCCAAGGGAAACGGGAGAGCCAGGAAGCCCAGGTCTTCACTGGTGTCTGTCATTGCAGAGTCTGTCTTTCAAAGCCTATATAAATAAACTCCCTAGTAAACTCAGCAGTTTTGTCATCATAAAGGCTGGCAGCCTTTCCTGGCAATAAAATAAACCCTAATCATTCCTTCAAATAAAACACAAATAGCAGCAATGCCTTCACAGGAGGCTCTGGCTGCATTGACTTCTCCCCCCCACCCCCAGCTCCTCCAGCCACCCCACCATGTGCGTGCCATGCCAGTCCATGATGGATGGAGGAATGCAGGGGCACACTGCTGCTAAATGCCTAAAAGGAAACAGACCCAAGGTCTGCAACGTAAATCAGGAAAGGGCAAGGAGCTCAAACGAAATAAGAAACCACTCTGATCCTCCTGCCGCACAGCTCAACCAGAGCAGAAATACTCCTGTTGCCTCCACGAATCCCAAGGATGCAGCTTTCCTTCCCTTCCTCATGCACACCTATTGCCTTTCCAGCTCTCTTTTCCTATGAAACAAAAAAGATCTGATTCTCTATCTCAGGAGAAGCCTGCTCTTGCCAGTTTCTCTCTGCGGTGTGGCTGATTAAAACCTATGCTTCACAAAGAATATATCCCATGGACAACCAGCAAAAGGGGAAACCTTGAGTCAAAAATTTATGCCTACAAGGAAAAGGGATACCTCATCCCTTTTCCTATAGGAAGTTAACCAGAAAGCAAGGAAATGTGAGCAGAAAGGATTGCAAAAGTGTAAAAGAAAGAAAGAAAAGTGAGGTGAAACTTGTTGCACATTAGTTTATGGCCATTTCTCTTCATCCTGTTTCTGGGCACCACTGAAAAGAGTCTGGCACCAATTTTGAGCTATTTATATGAACGAATATAAATGCCCTTCTCTTTTGAGCCTTGCTCTGCAAGATGCATCAGAGAACAAAAAAGGAAGATGGAGGTGGCAAAAGAAGCTGAAACTATCTGGTTTTATCAACCTTTTATCTGGCATGTTATTTGTTTGTTTGATAAGGAAATAGATGATGGGGTTTGTAGGGATGCAGATTGGAGGATACCAGTTCGCATCCTGCTCTCAGAGATTCACTTGGTCCCAAAGGGATGTGCCTGATCCCTTTTCAATACTAACCCTTCCTTCTGTGTGCTGACTATTCAGCTGACTAGCAGCTCACAGCACGCACTTGTGCATTATCTCCTTGGTCTCCCAGCTCGACTGCATCTACACTGCAGCATACATGGCAGCTACAACTGCTATTAAACAGCAACGACTTGAACACACTCGATTAGCATCGCTGCAGGGGGTGCTCAGTGACGCCAAAGAGCACTGTTTGGTTGTGCATCCATTTCAAAAACAAGCACAATATGGTCCAGTTTTAGTCATCTGTAAAATAATGCTGCTGGCTCCTTGCGCGGGCGTCAGCCTCTCCAGATGATGAAAGAATGTCACTTGGGCCAGGTCTTTGGCACAGTCCATCTCCCTCTGCATTAGATCTAGGCAACAGAAGTTTTGCCAAGTGTTTTGTGTTCCGGGGGGGGTGTTGCAATGAAAATACCCAGTTCTGGAAACTTCAGCACGTTTTGTAGAAGTCATGCACGAGTTTCACTGAGCAGCTCGGTAACACTGAGAAATGTTGCCCAAAACCCTGAGGAATGGGTTTCTTCTGGCATATAGTCACAAATAAGACATCAGAGCAGCTTCCAATGCCTCAAGGGGGTACAAAAGAGGGGCTTGGAGCAACCTGCTCTAGTGGAAGGTGTCCCTGCCTTGGAACTGGATGAGCTCTAAGGTCCCTTCCAACCCAAACCAGCCTGGGATTCTGTGATTCTATGACTCTAAGACACTTGCCTTCAAGGCAGCCACAGTAGCCACTCACTCTCTGGCTACTGCCTAATCCCAGCACAGTTCTCCCAGTTCAACAAACTCATCCCAATGTGGAAACCACATGACACAGCAAGGCCATGGTTGTGTTTCCTGGGGGAGCATTATCCCACTAGAATAACATCCGCAAAGAACAAAGGCTAAAAGCCTGGGCAAAGATGAACGCTGGAAAAAAAAGAAGTCTAAAAAGCAAAGGGAAAATGCCTTCAAAAATTCTGTGGCACGGTTAATGAAAAATAAACATCCATTTTGCATCTGCAGGGAAAGGGAAAGAAAATGAAGTCAAAGAGCAAGGTTCTTCTATTCTAGGAATTCTCTCCATTGAAGACTGTCAAATACTGCCTGCCAACACTTGGGAGAATGACAACAGCATCTTTAAGTGCAATGAATCAAAGCCCCAGAGTCAAGTTTTATGGAACTCAAACTGCTATTCTTAGAAATCATCCCCAATCAAATAATAAACAAATCATCAGGAAAAGAATCCTTCAAACTCGCAGGGGAGATCAACTCTCATCTGAGTGGAAACAAAACCTCAAATGAGCCACATCATCATTCCCACCCTTCCCTAATTGCAGTCTTGTTCAAGGGCAGGACCGAGCATTTGGAAGGCTGAAGAACTGAGTGCAGGAGGTGGTGTTTTAAGGAGATAAAAAGGTATAAAATAATACCTTTTCCCTTGTGACAGGCTCCAGAGATGATGCTTTGCCATGGTCTAGGAGAGCAGCAGAATGGATGGGCAGGATCATCAAACAGGACACCAAACAAAGATCTCAAAATTGCAATAAAGAGATGGGGACAACCTGAAATCAGGAATCAGACTGCATTTGAAAGTGACTAAGGGAGTGCTCTACAATGCCTTAGGTCAAGAGCAAAAACCTCTCTGGTTGAGCAGACAGAGGCATAAAGAGATGTAGCTCTTGATGCAGGTGAGATACCCGAACACAGGGAAGCTCTCAGCCAGGTTTGATGGCTTCTTCAACACAGGACATCTACAAACAGAGATCTGACATTTATCCCTTGAAATGAGTAAAACATGAGATAAGAGTTTAATGCCAGAGCTACCGAGTGAAAACACTACCTGTATCTACACAAAATAGCTGCTTTTAATGAACAGCAGATGCCCATGCACTTCCATCACATGAGAAAACACAAAGCAGATTGCCCCCAGCCTTGGAGGACTCCAGTTCTCCTTTTCCAGCCCTGGTGTTGATAAATATAGGGTAAGCACATCAGCGAGGGGCAGCTTGCTGCCTTAGCTATGGTGTGATTCATGCTGCATGTAGACTTGCCTCAATTTGCTCTTTTCCATGGGAACAAAAGCATCTTGGGATGGTCCCACCACCGGGGGACCATCTCATCTTGGGATGAGAGGCTTTGGAATGATCTCTGCTACATATGTGTTGGTGAGAGAAAAAGGGATATTCATAGGCTGAAAGGTGAAGATGCTCTTTAGGAAGTATCACCGTGAATTTACCTCTCTGGAGCTGTTTCAAATGTGAGTGTTCATGGAATGGGTTTTCGGCAGTGAAAACCTTCATTTCACACAAAATATTCCCAGGAAAAAAAGGCAAAAATCAAACAAATTTGTATTCTTTATAAATAAAACCAAACCAAGCTGCTTGGATGAGTCCCTAAAAATTCCCACCACAGCAGCATCAGGAAAACCAAAAAAGCCTGGAAAACCAATTCACCCCAAATGGGCACTAAGAGGCCTCTGTTACTTGCAGGTATATTCTGAGGGATTTCTTTTTTGGATCACACAAACACCAACAAAGTCATTAAAAGTCAGTTCTTTGCTTTTATTAGCAATAGCCAGGGCTGGATGATTCAAACCACATTCAGTTTGCAGAAGGGAAGTTTTGATCAAAGCATTTCTCAAATCAGATGAAAGACCATTATAAAATACGTTCATGCAATATGAGCCAGGAAGTGGGAATGGTTGTCCAGGAGAAGAGCTGGGGATAGAGCAAGATAAAACCCACCCAAACCCCCACCAAAACCCAAGCTGATACTGCAGATAACCACCCAAACAATGCTACAAAGTAAAGAAACCTTTATAAGAGCTGTGTTTCTTAATCTGTGGCATGAAGAATGTAATTACCGCTTTAAAATAGGACTGACTCAGTTGAGTTGTGTGATCCTTTGGCGGGCTAGAACAAGGATTGCTTTGAATCACTTCAGGTAGGTGACAGTATAGAATCATACCTTAAGATCATCTAGTTCCAGCATCCCAGGTATGACAAGAGTGCCTGTTCTAGCATCTCAGATATGGCAAGAATGGCCAAACATGACACAACCATGTTCTTCAGGATGGGAACTTCCCTTCTCAGGTGCTCTCTATCCACTCTTCTAACACAGATGGTTATTTGTTGGGGAAGCCCTTTTGATTGGAGTTGCTGGGAAAGGTGAGATAATGGTCAGGGTGTGCAAAGTTGGAGAGGAAAAGGGCATGGCAAGGGGTTGGATCTTAAGGTCCTTTCCAACCCTAAGTATTCTACAATAGGTGAGCAGAACAGAGATGTAGAAATAAC
Organism: Bolborhynchus lineola; assembly: GCA_025448015.1. Lineage (NCBI taxonomy): Eukaryota > Metazoa > Chordata > Aves > Psittaciformes > Psittacidae > Bolborhynchus > Bolborhynchus lineola. Next base: position 16,537 of record JAOEHX010044679.1, read on the forward strand.
CCTAAGGATGTGGATGTTCTCCTATCCTGGTGGGAAGCTCAGCTTTGCTAGCACAGGGCTGTGCTCAGCCTTGTGTGGTGCATGAAGAGTGCTTCCCTTCAGCATCTGAGGGAATTAAACACAGAAACCTTCACCCCTGTTTATTCTAATAGCCTTTCACCCTTGTTTTGGCAGTGGGGAGGATACTGAGTGTATCATATATATCCCAGCTCTGTGTAGGTCTCGAGTTCTTTCTGTCAAAAGGCACTGGGACAGGTTTCTGTGTGTGGACATATCTGCTCTAGCTTGAAATGCACTCAGGTCTGGCCATGGAGCTTAAAACTGCCTAATTTATTCTGTCAAGACAACCAGAAACTGACAAGAACTTGAGGCAATGAGGCTGCTTTGTCTGGGGAGACCTTGGGTATCCCTGCATCTGGGGGCTATCATCTGTCACATCAGCATTTTAGTGGTGAAATCACAGTGTATTTCCCACTGGGACATTGGTGTGGGTTTCCTTGGTACCAGCCCCTCCACCTCCTGCCTTTAGGGTGGTTTGGGATCACTCCTGCTGGTGGAATGGTATCATCCAGGAGAATATTGCAAAGGCAGGAAGAAAAGTGTGGTCTTTTGCTCACAGATACCTCATATTGTCCCACTGAGAGCTGCTGCAGCTCTGATGTTTAAATGGCTATGCTGGGGCATAGCAAAGTATTCACCAAAGCTGTGATTTGCAGCACCCTATCCATGCATTAAAACTCATCTGTCAAGAAGAAAAGGCTCATATAAATGATCATCTATAATAGATCATATAAAGGCTCATATAAATGATGATCAGCTATTCCCTGGGACAGCAGTTTCACACTCTACATGTAGGACATTTCCCAGTGCAACCACCACGGTGGTTCCTGTGTCCAAGGTCAGCTTCTGCACAGATGTCTGTGATTCCCATCCTGAAGAACCTGATTCCAAAAGAAGTGCCATTTCAAATCAAATGGGTTTATGTCTGTGGCTTTGGGTTGGTTTTGCTTTGAACCTAATTCTTCATTTTAGCTGAATCAGTGACACAGCAATGCTCAAAAGAGAACTCCAACCTGAGCAGCTGCAACCAGGCTCAGAGCTGAAAACCAACCTGAACAGAGTCAGTTTTCCTCAGTGACATTTCATTATTTGTTGGGAATGCAGATGAAAATCCCAGGGAATGCGTATGTGCTACATGAGTATTTCTAGTTCATGGAAATTTCGTAGCCCTCAAAACGCTGTTTTTAATCATTACCAAAGAGAAACTGTTTTCCAGCAAGGTGCAGATTTCAGTCAGTTTCAAACAAATCATCTCCTCTCAAGGCTTTAAATCCAGAAACTCTTCCAGGGAAGTTACTCCCTTTCTTTTTGAAGCAATCAAAGTACTGAGATGTTCTCCTCTACTCCTCCATGGTCCCTGCACTGCAAGCTGCTAAGAGTGTATAGGCAGAAGCCAGCTGCCCAAATGAATGCTTTCTGATTCGTTAGGAACCATCATTCACCAAACCAACCCAAAACGATAGCAATTCCAGGCAGAGTGAACCATTTGGGTACAACTTAAGAGAGAAACACTGCTCTGAGCATTAGCTCATTGCCTGCCCTTTGCTGGCAGAACCTACCTGTGGGAATCCCCAGCACAGCCTGCACATGGACAGTGATATTCACCACAGCAGAGGTTTCTAGCATGAAACCTGCAGGTTTTCTCCTACCTGATGTGACATTCGGCTTCTCTTCCAGCACCAGAAACACCTTTACCGTAAGATTTGCAGTCACAGAATCCCAGCCTGGTTTGGGTTGGAAGGGACCTTAAAGCTCCTCCAGTTCCAACCCCTGCCATGGGCAGGGACACCTTCCACTGGAGCAGGGTGCTCCAAGACCCATCCAACCCGGCCTTGAGCACTGCCAGGGATGGGGCAGCCACAGCTTCTCTGGGCACCCTCAGCACCCTCACAGGGAAGAGCTTCTGCTCTACACCTAACTTCAACTTCCCCTGTTTCAGTTTGAACCCATCACCCCTTATCCTATTGCTACAGCCCCTGGTGAAAAGTCCCTCTCTGCATCCTTTTAGCCCCCTTCAGACACTGGAAGCTGCTCTGAGGTCTCCATGCAGCCTTCTCTTCTCCAGGCTCAACAGCCCCAGCATTAGTTCTGCTCACTCAGTTCTTTTAATGCCTTTTGACCTGGGGACCTCTGTAAGAACCCCCACTCAGCCAAATCCTTTCACCCCAGCTCCCATGGGCTGCCTGTTAAAGACAGCCTTCCCTCATCTTTAACCCCACCAGGAAGCACGCAGGCTCTGGGGTAACTTCAGGTTCCTGCAAGTGCTCAAGAGCTTCCTGGTGGCCTGGAGCTTCAAGCCAGCACCCACCCACATTTGTGGTGCCTTTGAACTGCTTATAAATAGATCGCGCTCATGCGGCTGTTTCATGTGCAACCATGGGAGCGAGGGGAAGCGGCTCAGATCTCAGGCACAATGTACAGGCTCTGGTGTCATCCCAGCCATCCATCACTGCCGAAAGCGTTATGAAATCCAGAGGAGATTCTGACATGCGATTCGCTCACTCCATCCATGGGAGGAGAAGAGGGCTGGGGAGGAAAACCAGGGTGGGTTTTTTTTTTTAGGGAAGCGAGCAAGCGAACTGGCAGAATTCCTGCCACAAGGAATGAATTTGCACACACACTTTGATCCCTTTATGATTTTTTTATTTGTGTTAGCCACATCCTCTTCGCTGCACCACTCAGCAAAAGATGCTTTAAATTAGATGAGGCTTGGAAAACACTCTCTTTGTGGCTCCCTCCCCCCACCCCCATCCCCAGCCTTGCCTGCCCCCAAGGCTTAGCATTTGGTCTGGTAGCCAGAGCTTTGCCTAACATGAAACTGGCACAAAGGAAAAGGCGGATAAATAAACGTCCAGGAATCTTGTTTGGCAGATTTAATCCATCACGTTTCCCAAGCAGCCTGGTCAAAAACTTCTGCAGCAGTGTTTACATCATCCTGACTGAAAGCTACATCCGGGCATATAAATACCATTCCTGGATGGAGTTCCAGTTTCACATGAAGGCAGTTATCGTCCCAACTGCCCTCAGACACCGAGAAAAGGAAGCAACCTGCCCTCATCCTGCCCAATCCAGCCTCCAGCACTTGTCCACTCTTTATTCCTTCCATTTCTGGTGAATGTTGACCATTTCTGGGATTTTCTGCTATCCACAATGGCTGATGAGCAACTGGAATTCATGAGAGCATGAGGAGATGGTTAATCACCATGCTAATGAAAGTGACACAGTGCATGCACTTGGATATGCAACCGGGTTGGGTTTTGCATCACCGGGAGCCATGTGTCTAGTACTGTGCACTGGGGATGCGAGCAGCAACCCTGCTTTGAGGTGAGGAAAACCACCAGCAACACCCGTCAAAGCCAGTGCAAATGAGAGATGTTTTCCATTTTAGTGACTGGAAGAGGTAAATAACTCTTTCAGCATGAGATCAAGGAGCAGGAGATGGTCACAGGCAATCGAGGGCAGGTGATCATGCCTGATAATGCTATGATGAGGGTGGTGAGGCTTGGAGCAATCTGCTCTAGTGGAAGGTGTCCCTGCCTGTGGCAGGGGGTTGGAGCAGATTTAAGGTCCCTTCCAACCCAAATCAGGCTGGGATTCTACAGTTCTATGGTGGTGAAGGTTAGAAAGGACCATAAAGAGTCTGACATCCCCACGTGCCATGGGCCACCGAACATGTTCCTTCAACAGATGAAGTCAAAGAGTCTAAGATTAAGTCAACAGATAAAGCTAAGGGACTAAATAAAAGAAAAGGCAAAGGATACTCTAACCTGGTACATTTTGTCTCCTCAAAAAATGATGCTTTCTGTTTATTTCATGGGCCCCTCCTGTTAAAGGAAAACCAAACCAAAGTGTACTTTTCCATTCTCACCTTCCCCATTCCCCAATGTTTTTCCATGGCAAAAGTTATTCATCACACAGATACAAATCATCCCTGCAAACTGCATTTTTTGTGGTGAATGGTTTCATCACACAATGTCACGCTATGTTGCCTCATCCCACTCTGCTACATCTATTTCTATAACTTACACGTACTTTGCCCACTCAACTCCCCCCTTACGGAGTGAAGGGGATATTACAATGCACTTGGACACTACCACACAGTTCAATCACTTCATTTTGTAAGCCTGATCCTGCTTTGGTGCCAGGATGTTTAATCACATGGATTGCCAGTACTGTCCAGAGCTTGGATTTTGCAGATGGATTGGAGACAGACCTCTTAGCATTGAAAGGCTTTGAAAGAAATAGGCTTTAACTTGGGCATTCCCTTGGGTTTGGGATGGTTTTTGAGCTCTTAGCATTGAAAACCTCCAGCCCAAAAGGAAACAGCACCTGCTTTATCCAGCACAGATATTTCCCAGGTGCCTCTGAACATGCCCTGGAATGAAATGAAGGCTGTCGGATGATGCAGCACAGATAAATCAGTGTTTTACCTATCAGAAAACACTCACCTCCTTCTTTATAAGTGCTGTTAGCATCCCTACTTTTGAAGTGAGGACCTTGCAGAGGACTAAGGCAGCGCTACCTCAGGTATAGCAAATCCTATAACCTTTTATCCAATGTTTTTAATCCCATTAAAGAGAAAACAAGCGGCTGTAAACCTACTTTTCCCCTTCCTCCTTCACCTCTTGCCTTACTCCAAAGCAGGAGCTGCTTCTGGCCTCCAGATGTCAAAGCCACAAGCTCTTCCCCTTCTGCTATTTTTGCCACACGCTTTGATCTCCTGTAATGGCTCCTTAGGGAAGCAGGGGGAGGTGCATGGGGATGTGGATGCCCCCTCCAAGCCCATGGGGCTTTGCCCCCTTGCTTCCCTTTGTCCTTCCTATGGATGGGAGGGAAATGCACCCAAAAGGTGGGGTGCAAAACAGGGAGTGAGGTGGGGGAACGGCAGTGGGAAGGGGTAGGCAGTAAGGCTGGGAGGAGGCAAAGAGGGAAGGGAGATGGGAAGGAAGGGTGGGCAGGGCTGAGCAGAAGAAGGGCTGGAGGGCACCTGCCTGTGGACTCTGAGTTTGAATGGGCCTTGTGCGGGGTTGGAAGGAGTTTTTCCCTTACAGCACATAGCTCTGAGACAAAGTGGGATGCAGGACCTGATAGCAAGACCATGTTGAGCCATGGGGGCAGTGCAGAAGACAGCACTCAGTAGCCACTGCCTGCCTTCCCTCCACCCTAAAGAAGCCTCACCTGCTTCAGGGACATCTGATCGCCCTGGACTTTCCTTTTCACTGTACTGAGGGTTGAACATTAGCATTAAAGGCAGTGGAATGGGCTATATATAGCAGCGTAAGCACGGTGACACGTGAATCACTTGCTACCGGAGGGATGCCTGACCTCCGGGCATCCCCAAAAGAGATGGGATTCCCTTTCAAAGGCAGCTGAGTCATGCCCAGAGCAGTGTCTCTGTTATAATTCACTGCAGGATCAATGGGCTGCATTGCCCCATAGTGTTTTAGATCGACCAACACCTTGAAACCCTCTTCACTAAAGACATACAAAATAGATCTTTTTCATGCAAAACCATACAAGGAAAATGAAATTATACCATCAGTGGGACTCATTCCTGGAGCCAAGGAAGCAATATTACAGCTAGAGAGTTAACATCCAGTTCAAGAGTCATGAGTATCTTCTTTCTTCTTCCCTGCCAATGTTTTATTGCTGTGGTGGGTGACATTAAGAAAGCTTTCACAGCCCAGCTTAGTTTGCCTTGAGAGACTCACTCAACAACTCCAGGCTGGTAATAATGCTGAGAGCACTATTCATGTCTTGATGCTTTTACTGCCAAAGAAGACAAAGATAAAAACTGGTGGGTTTAAAACCCTACGGGGACAGGGTGAAGGGGAATGAAATTGATGGTTGTGACCAAAGCAAATCGCATCAGGTATTTGCCCAGTCTCTGCATCCTGCTGAGAGCTTGGGGGGAAGAAACATTAAGGGCATATTGCATGGACAGAGGTGGGGCAATGAGAGTGTAACCCACACAGACAAGATGCCATAGGCAAAGTGCTGGTGAGTGCAACTCCTGGTGCTTTTTGCTCTGGTTTTCCAATAGGAATTACAATAGAGGCTTCATTTGCTATGGGTGTGCAATGACTGTTGAAAAGCACATCTTTCATAGGGCCACCTTTGCCCCTTTACCTTCCAAACAGATCACTGCAGCTTAACAGCAAATACCCCCATTAAGGGTGCTCCAGGACAAACTTCTTTCCTGTGGACTTCTCACTTTTGAGGCCAGTGAACAAAACTGCAAGTTCACCTAAGGAGCAGCAAAGTTAAGGGCTCCTGTGTCACCCTCACGTTGTCCAGGGCACCTGAGATTGAAGAAGTGACTTCAGAGCTTTGAGTTAACAGCAATGAATATAAAACCTCAGGTGGGCTCTCTGCTTCAAGCAGACCTTACTGAAAGCTTCATTTCTTGCCTAAAGAGGGGCAGTACCCTGGGATAACACTGCTTCTTTGCCAGGTGATGGGCATTACAGCGCCATGCCCCTTGGCTGCAAGGGGGCTCTCAGCAGCAGCAGTTCATCAAGCACTTCCTCAAAACCTAGCTCCATCAGCTCTGCCCGAGCCTCTTAATCCAAACCAGATGTACCAGCAGAGATCCTGGCACAGGCCAGCTGCCATTCCCCTCTTGTGGCCAGCCATGCCACTTCCAGGCACTGGCAATGCCTCATGCCTCATCTGGGCATCCTTGCTGGCCTCACGTAGCCCAGGCAGGCTGCACGTCAGTGTGGCAGAGGGTTGCTGAGGTGTCCTGAAGCCTGCTTATAACCACTTTGCGGGTGACAAAGGCAAACAGCAACAGCGGGCTTGGGAGTTACATTGGACGAGCTTTAAGGTCCCTTCCAACCCTATGGTTCTGTGAAACCCAAGCCAGAGCAGATTTTGGCTGCAGAGCACTAAGGTGATTTAGAAGGCAAAACACTTGAGTTTGTGTTGAATTCCCCTTTCCTCTGCTCCCCAGCACCCACCCGGCTGCCTGTTATCCCCCAGCCCTCCCTTGCTCCCAGCAACCATCACCTCATTGCTCACTGTGGCACCGCTCAGGGTGACGACAGGCACGCTTCACACATGCCGAGGGGCTGCACATCAGAGCCCTCCTTGGCCACCTCCACACCCCTGCAGGAGCTCCCCTTCTTCTGGAGGGCAAGAGACCGCACATGGGGATGCTCCATCCTCCCAGGCACCCACCACCTACCTTCCCCTGGGCATTTTGGGGTCTAACAATGTGCAAGCAGGTGTTTCCTATCCATACCTACATGCACATACATATATACGTATAGCCCTGATGTGGCACTGCAACGCCTCGCTGTTTTCTGTTGAACAGCTTCAGTTTTGCCCCCAGGGCCCTTGCGAAAACAAGGCCATGATACACATTACAGATAACCACAACAGAAATCTCCTCTCCTGCAAATACACTGACTCTTTCCCTCGTAAACATATCAAGTTGAGATCAAAATTCCCTCCCTCCCAATGAATTCCTGCCTCTCCGCTAGCTGCATATTTGTGGCTGTTTAGTATTCCCAATTTAGGCATTGGCAGAAACAAAGAAGCAGTGAGTATAAGAACACATATGCTGAGAAACGCGGTGCTGAAGGGTATCCCACCCTTCATTTAAATAGTAGAACTAAAATATCTCGTGTGTGTGTACACACATGCACATATGTCGTGGCACTTGAGCAAACACCAGATCCGCAGACCACTGAGCATTTGCTTCTCCCTGTGATCACATTTGGAAAAGTGCTAATGCCTTATGGGAAATGTGGAAGAAAATGTAAATATTTTGCTCCAAAGCAACATAGTTTACCACTGTGCTTCCCTGCCCCAATCCTCCCTCGCGGCAAACAGCAAGTAGTCATGCACCCTGGGCTCCGGCTTTCTCCATGGAGGAATTACTCCTCTGTCCCTTTGAAACAGCCGAACTGGGAGCAGTTCTTTCCCGGGGATGTTTTCAATGCTTTACAAATCATCAGTTCCTATTGCCTGCCTGTTGGGGAAACAAACCAATCGACCCAAGACAATTGCCAGGGAAACCTTATAACCTTCTAACAGTCTTCCAATAGCTAAAGGGGCTACAAGAAAGCTGGAGAGGGGCTTTGGACAAGGGACAGGACAGGGGAATGGCTTTAACTGCCAGAGGGGAGATCCAGATGAGCTCTTGGGCAGAAGCTCTTCCCTGTGAGGGTGCTGA
>JAOEHX010044679.1:24931-36448 GCA_025448015.1 Bolborhynchus lineola
TGGCTGCCCCATCCCTGCAGTGCTCAAGGCCAGGTTGGACACAGGGGCTTGGAGCACCCTGCTCCAGTGGAAGGTGGTCCTGGATGAGCCCTGCTACTGGCGTATGGGATAGCACTCTCCAGTGGGAAGGGTTTGATGACCACAGCCATGCAGTACTGCCTCTGCTCAGTGGGTTTAGCTTAAGCAAGGTGTTTGCACAGGAGCACACTACGAGATAGAGACAGATGACCAAATCAAAGACAACTCACTGTATACATCTGCCTTAGGCTCGCTTTTTGCCAGTGATTCCTGTTCTCTTTAGATGGAGGCACCACCATGTGGTTGCTTGCCACAGCCTTCACAGTCAGCACTGACAGGAAGGGTGGCATTTCCTGGACAGCCTGCAGTCTCTCAGGATGAGGGAACTCGCAGGCCATGAGGGTTAAGAAGCATGGGGGGGGAATATGTGCTCTGAGGATGAATTTATGAACCTTAATAAAGCTCCTGGGGGAAGAAAGATAATCAGAGCAAACTGAAAACTGCTTCAGCGCTTGCATTCCTCCACCTTCTGTCCTAGAGGCAGGCAGACGTTCCCCTCCTGTCCTGCCAAGAAAAGGAATGGCTGTAAAGCTGCTGATATCATTTTCAGTTCCTCCCCCCACTATGAATCTGCAAACCTCATCCCTGCTTCCCTCTCCAAGAGTAGGGAACGGTTCGGGTTAAATGAGCATGGAAGTTGGAAAGCCTGGAATTGGAATCATTTCCCTGATGGCCTTCCAGGGGCTCTGACAAAGGAGAAAAGCCCCCAGGCACAACCGGAGAACAAGATCTCCCGCCAGAGCTTCTTCCACTTACACCTCCCAATGCTTCACCTCATGGGGTCTGCTTTAGCACTTAGGTGGTGGGGCAGAGCCAGGGAGAAGGTTGGTTTTCTTTCCTTCAGCTTTTGTAGATGGAAGATGGGGGCACTTTTTGAGCACAACCATTTACATTTGCACTTTTCAGGCTTGAATATGCTTTAAGATAGGATTGGGAAGGCCAGAGGAACCAGAGGATGCTAAGTACAGCTATGCTTCAAAAGGCAGATGAAGGCTTTCAAGAAGCAAGCGTGAGGAGAAAGGGATGACATGAGGAAGAGAGATGCAGAGGGGGATGCAAGGCATCTACAGAAATCCTTGAAGGAAGCTTGGTCTGTGCTATCTTTGCATGGTGTGTTCCCCTGATCACACACATAAACTGAGCTGATTCAAAGGGCAGTGCAGCTACAGAGAACATAGAACCATAGACTGGTTTGGGTTGGAAAGGACCTTAAGACAGCCCCTTCCCCTGTCCTGGCTGGGCTACATGGTCTCCTCGCACTGACACAAGGAGCCTGCAGCAGCGGTGTGTGTAGGACCCAGGCTTCATAAGCACAGCTCTGCCTGTTAAGCACCAAACCAGCCTTCTCTCCAGATGAATAGGAGGCAATTCCAGCACTCTGGCAAAACTGCTTGGAGAGAGGCAACAGAGCCCCAAGGCTACCCCTAAATCTGTCACATAACACGTCCTCCTTCCCTTAGCACTCACATATTGATATTGTTGGGGAAAAGAAACCAAAAGCAGCCCTGGCTGTCCCTGTAGGTCCCAAAGGAAATGGTTTTATAGGACTCTGGTGGATGCAGAAAATAACTTCCACTTAACGGCAGGCGCTGGCTCAGCATTTGCTGGCCCGAGACAGATCAAACACTTCAGCGCAATTCCCAAGTTATTGGTCCTCCAGCTCAGAGGTTCCCAGCCAAATCTTTATCCTCTGCCTCCAAAACCTGGTTCTACTTTATATTCGGGAATAATATGCCTAAAACCACGTATTTATGACTGAGCAATACTTTCCTCACCTCTGCAAAAGCCCAGCACCCGGCTGGAATCCAGGACACAGCAGCATCTCTTGCAAAGGTGCAGAGCATTTGTGTCCAGACCCCACAAGCACTTAGGGGTGCTTGAAATTGAAATGGACATTGCATCTCTGAATGCACACTGCAGAGCTTTAGAAACAGCACCCAAGATGAGAAGGGCACTTTAACCTTGGTGGTGAAAACCTTCACACTTTGGGAAAGGCCGTGTATAGCCCAGGAGGAGGAAAATGGCATGAAGAAATGGGAGATGCACTCAGAGGGAGCTGTGCTACCAGTGGCTCTGCTCATGCTTTGATAAAGTCCCATTTTCTCTCCAAAAGAGCACCTTTACTGAGGGATTTCTTATTTTCTCTCCCCCACTCCTTCCCTGCCCTTTTCCTCTGTCACAGTTCTGGCATGGTGTAAAAGGGAACAGATGCAGCAGACAGGAATGATGGATGAAAGAAGAGAGAAATAGAGGAGGGTAAGAAACCACTCAGCTTCACCAATGCATCAACCTCTGATTATATCCCTATGCTGAGCTGTTCTCTCCGCCTTCCATCCCCATCCAGTGCATACACCTCACAGTGTTAAGGGGTGCAGAGTACACACAAAGCCTGTGCTGAAGGGTGAAGGGTTCTCATTATAAATTTGAGCTCATGTGTTCAAGTAAGGAAATGAAGAGGAACCAATTCATTACTTATTCCATGCTAAACTGCCCTTTCCAGCCGATGCCTAGAGAACCCTTGGAGATGTCGTTGCTCTTGGTTGTCTCAAGGAACATTATCAGCCTCCCAAACAGACACGGTCATTTGTCAAACCCAATGGAGGGAGAGTTCAGGAATACATCAGTTTCATGCTGATTGCCTGAAGGAGAAAAGAAGTAAATGATGTCAATACCTTCCGATGTGAGGCTTGAAAAATGTCTGATTTTCTGTTGTCAGAATCACATTAAAGCCAACAGCATCAGAACTAAGGCACATTCAATCATCTGCTTAAGCACCTCCTGCCTACCACCAGACTGTAGGCAAGCTGCAAGAAGGGGTCTGCCTCGGGCAGGGGAATGAGCCAGGAACCACGGGGGACCCTGGTGCAGGTGTGTCCCCCACTAACAGCACGTGGTGCACAGCAGCATCCACCAGCAGCCCCAGACAAGGCAAAGGGATGGCCCACACCAGAACCCAGCCAAGGGTCCAGCCTGGTCTCTGCCTGAGCACATCTATGGTGCAGATCTTGGTGGCAGGCACCTTGTGTCCAGCTCCTCCATGACCCTGGCATATGCAAGGGTATGAGACAGGCGCTCTCTGCACTGAGTCTCATTACCTTTCTCATGGATGAAAGCTTCTGGAAGTCCACTTCCTGCATCCAGCTGCCATCTATCTGCATCCCCCCCACAGAGCCAGCAGAGTTTATTGTTTTTAACCTACTGTTGGATAGTAAGACAGATGTCCACACTGAGTCTTATTTTGAATAGAATTAAACTAGAAACAAATGTATAAGACAGGATGAATGGATGCAGAGCATGAATGTTCCAGCATGTCTGACTGAAGCAAGAAAGAGCTGCTAGCTCCCATTTTATCTTTTTGAAGTAAATGCTTTTTAGCTGGGAAATGGAATTACCCCAGCAAAGGAGGAGGTCCTTGAAGTAAGACATGATTCCTGAAGGGAAAAGTGGGAAAACATAGCTGAAAGCATAGAGAACACAAGAAAAGAGGTGGTTGCCTATTGCCTCTGCCTCCTAGTGTGGTCCCCTGGGATGGGCTGAAGCACTCAGATGGGGAACAGGAGAACAGGACAACCCTCTGAGTTAATTCTGGAGGAAGGACATGCTCTTGGATGCCTTCAAAAGGCCAAAGGAGTATTCCTGAGGTGGTGCTTGATCAGAGCCCAGAACCACCTAGGGAAAGAAGAGGAAGAAAACAAACCAGGGGGGCGAAGCATAGCAGCAGAGGAAGGTAGAGTGAAGATGAAAGGAGAAGGGCAGGTTCAGAGAGCCACTGAGCTGCCTCTGGAGCCAAGGAGTGAACCTGTTGGGTTCTGTTGGGTCTCCCTCCACCATCTCAGCACACGTGTGCATGTTTGCACAGCTGACTGTCGCTGACCCCGGCTGCTTGGAGCCGTTGGTGGGCTAAAGCGATGCTGGTTCCTCACTGCCTGGGATGCTCCTGGGGCATCACCAGGGCAGCCCCAAGCCTGTGTGTGGTCAGGGAGCTGCCTTCCCTCCCAGAGCAAGAGATTACAGAGAGCACAGCTGAGGAACAAGAAGTGCACCAGAAGGAAGCAAAACAGGAAGTGAGGAATGCAGTGCTGCAGCTGGCTGGGGTACCAGTGCTAATCAATACAGTCTATTTTACTTCTTTAAAGCAGACACCAGTGGTGCAGCTGTATTTAATGCCTGTCCCAGCAGTCTATGCTTTCTGAAGCTGAAAAAGGCAACCGGATCATCTCAGCCTACCCCAGTCTAGCAAAAGCAGGACAGAGGCAAGTCATCATGCCACAGGAACAAAGGGTTTGTCACCCCATCCATCACCTCTTCATCAGCGACTGCAGCGATAGGACAAGAGTGATGAGTTTAAACTGAAACATGGGAAGTTCAGGTTGGAGATAAGGAAGTGGAAGGCACCAGGGGGTTGGAACTAGATGAGCTTTAAAGGTCCTTTCCTACCCAAATCATTCTATGATTCTATGATCTCTTGCATACAGGACTGGGGACTGCCATTTGAGGAGAAACATCTGATACTGGCACATGTCTTCATCTCGTCCAGCTTTCCTGTTAGCTTCTGATTGCCTGGGGTTTTTGATCAGGAAGTGTTGTTAGCATTTAAGCCACTGTTCAGAGAAGAGCAGAGTCCAGGCATCACCTTTTTACCAGCTGCTGTGAAAATCCCCATCTCAGTCTCCACTTTGGAGCTGATGGGTCCAAATCTCAGCCACATCCATTCACTATTGCTTGTTTTGTTGGCAGGAACTGATGCAGCAAAGCAGGACATGCTGGGGGACTCCAAACACCATTAAATACCCCTGCAGACCAGTGTTACCTTCTGAGTTCAGAAAAGAGCCAAACTCAGGAGGTCACTGTGTCACCTGCAGTGAGGTCCCGTCTGAAACTCCTCTTGCTGTTTGAGTTTCCCTTAGCATATTACCCTGCCCTGAAAGCTATACTTCACTTGTTAGGTTTGTCATCTTTTTTTGCACTATTTTAGTGCACTATTCTAGAATATGTCTCTGATTTTAGCTGTCTTCATCATCATCTTCTAATTACTCATCTTTTCCTTCCAGTCACTGGACTGCATGCCGGCTGCAAGGCTTCAACACCAATAGCCATTTAATTCAACCTTCCTCTCTTTCAGGAGCACCTTCTCATGACACTGCCCTAGTTCTGCTGTAAATCCATGGGAAATACAAACTTGGAGAAGCAGGAGGTTTGACTTATGGGAAGCACCTTGAAATACGTCCCTGTGTATGCTGTGTACCATAAATGCTTTCTCTTCCTCTTCCATGAAACAGAAGGTCCCCCATAACATGTCCCTGGTAGGACACAGGGTGATCCCCAGAAACTCAGAAGGCTAAAAACCCAATTTATCCCCCTAGAACGCTGGGATTGGGCAGCCTGCTCCAGTGGGATAGAGCAGAAGAGAGCTCCTCATCTGAGTAAGTCTCCCCCTATTTTGGACCAGCCAAGGATTTACCTCTGTGGCCCCAGGAACCAAGACAAGTCTGGAGATCCCAGTGAAGAAAGGACGAGAAGGGATGTGCCCACCAGAACAAGAGAAGAAAAGGCTGGAGGAAGAAATAGGCTTTCCTGAGCTTGACACATATTCCACATTCCTTCGTTTTCTCTTTGGGATTGAACTCAACATGACCCAGAAAATGCATCATGTCAAAATCCACTGTTTTCTACTGTTAGCAAAGAAATAACACCTAAGAAACAGCAGGCTTAGCTGATATGAAGGATGTCAAATTTGGTCTCCCTGTGCCTTCCAATGTGGTGATGAGGTTCCTCGTACCCTCAGGCCCTTGCTGTATTGGTGCTCAGGCTCACTCCAAACCCCATGAGGCTCTCTCAGGACAATGACACTCAGTCCCTCCACAGCATGAGGAATATTTGCCTACCTGTCTGCGTTCACAATGCCTTCAGTGCCATATAACTTGGGTCAGGAGCATGGAGCAGGGAGGACATCACTGCTGGCCCTTGTATGGACAAAATACAGTGCAGCAGAGAGGCAGAAAGGGAAGTTCTGAATCCCACCTCAGGATGGGTCCCAACCTTAGGATGCAGCTGGCTAGAAACCCCACTCAGAGAGAGAAAGGACCTGCACAAACAAAGGGTGGGGGGGAGAGATTCCTGCAGGCAAATGCAATACTCATTTCAAGTGAACTACAACCAAAATCCCCCATGTGCTCTAGCAAGCAGTGGGAAAATTCACAGCTGGGCAGCCAAGCAAGTAGAAGTAAACCTCAGAATAAATATATCAGTCTCGCACACCACCTCTACACTTCAGTCAATCAACTCATAGAGTGGTTAGGGCTGGAAAGGACCTTAAGAGCATCTGGTTTGAAACTAGATAATCTTCACTAGTTCCTAAATGACCTTAGTTAGGGCATAAATAAACCTTTCTTCTTGTAAGATGGCATTACTGCGTCTCCTCCCCTTTACTCTTGAGGAGACAGCTCCCACAGAGGCTGTGCAACACTCCCAATGTACATTCCCCTCTCCATCTTCCCTTCTAAACCTTGAGCCACTTCTCTGAATGGAAAAATAAGGCACTTGCCAAGTGAAAAAAGCACCAAAGGAGCAAAGTGATGTGTTATTCCCAAGAGGAGAGTACTTCAGAGCAGGCGGAAGCAAGGGATGCTATAAGGGAAGGTAGCTGATGGGGACACAGACAAGAGCTTCCCAAAGAATCTGCCTTAGTGGCTTTTCCCACAGGATTACACAACTCAGCACAATAAAACCAAAGGAAATATCACATCTTGCCCTCAGGCATCCCCCTCCCTGCACCTTTCCTGATGTTTTCCAATAGTAAACCAAGGGAAAGCTTCATTTGGACACCTGGTGTCCAATATAAGGCATGGTGAAAGCAAAAGGAAAGCTCTTGCATCTGGGCAGCCTGTTCCAGTAACAATAACAGAATAACCAAGGCTCCAGCCCCATTGCCTCAAGAAATGCCAGTGGATAGGCCATACTTTGTGTTGACCACTAGAAGCTTTAGTACCCACGTAGCAGTAGAGAACAAACGGAGAGAATTCATAGTGTCATAAGCTGACCTTGGAACTGAGCTTCAACATGGTTTCAACCACACACAATTAGCCCAATTAAAGGAGTTTTGCCTTTCCAGGGCCTGGTTAAGTCCTGCCTGCATTTTCATGGGGAGAATAAACTTGTGTTGCCAGCAGACGCTGCCACTTGTGCAGCAGGGTGCAGTTTGGGGCCACGTATGCTTGGAGAAGTTGCGTGCTCAGGCTATTAGCAAAGGCAGGGAAAAGGTTCACTCTAAAGATGAAATGCATTAAAGAAGCTCACATGCTTTCTGCTCACGCTGTGCCAGGCAGCAGTAAATGCGACCAGCTGAAGAGCAGGGATTTGGGGAGGGGGGGACACACAACTGCTGGAATCCAGGATTCTTTAAAGAGAAAACAAAACCTGGAACCATTTGCCAAGCGAAACCAGACTTTGGTGATTAGTTTGTAATTAGGCATGGTTGAAGGGCCAGAAAAACTCCACTATTTCAATGTGCTTACTCTGTTGTTTGTTGCTAATGGTGATGCTTAATGGGAAAGAAAAGGAAGCAATGTGTAGAACTGACATTCAGTGCTTGCCCTCTGCATTAGTCAATCACAGTCCTATCGCTATAGGCCTTGTGTGGAGCTGGAGGATTATGAAATACATTGCCCTGTAAGCCTCCATCCCTGTTGCTGGCATGGGGAGCAAAGGAAAAAGCACATTTCTTTCTCATTTTCTTTAATACCTACTTATAAGAATGATTCTGGGATGCTCTGAAATGGTCCTGTATAGCTTTGAAGTTCTGTCTTCAATCTGAAAGAGACCTCAGGAAGCCCAAGTGTGTTTGTGAGCAACAGAACTTGTGCCTTGACAAGTTCAAAGCAGGATGCAAGGACTCAAGCTTCCCTTAATGCTACCCCCGGCAGCCTTGTCTGTGAATATCCAAGGAAAACTACCCTGCGGACTCCCCAGCTGGGAAAAGGCTTCACACTGCTCTGCACACCTCTGGTCATTAAGAACAGTTGCATGGATAAAAAGGTTGTGAGCTTTTCCTTACTGGCAAGGATAAAATCAACACTTCCCATTGGTAAGGTCTTGCATTCTGTGCTCAAGCAGCAAAGACGAGCCAACAGCACTCCACACATCAAACATCTGCAACCACCAAATGTACCAGCTTAGACGATAGTTGTGCTGGTTTAGGAGGTGACAGGTTTTCCCAATGTGCATCAGTGATTTAGGGACATACATTCCCCTGACACCTAAGGCACTGAAGTACTGAAGCCACCTAAGCTGTGAACAAATACCATGGGTGGGCACTGAAGCATCTGAGGCAATGAGACCTTTTGAGTTCCTTCCTAAACATGGGAGCATCACGTATAGAGCTCCTTTGTGTTACCCAAGACAGCAGCAGTGGCAGATGTGACAGAGGTCACATCTGGAGCAGCAGTGGGAGACTTTGAAGCCTGACTCAGAACAGGTTTGGGGTTCCCTGGAGAAAATGGATGTTGGGAGAAATGCTGCAGGAACCCTTCAAGACTTCCTGGGACAGCAGCTGCTGACTGCAGGAGCAGCAGTGGCTTTGTTTGCCCCTACCCAGGGGACAGGGTTTCCTGCTGGGGTGGCTGTTGCACCAGGGATGCTCCATCTTTCTGAAGGGTTCCAGACCCATCCTGGCTGGTCAGAAAGATGCACTTCAGGCTATAACTGCCAAAGGGGCATTCTGACAGCACTGGCATTAACTGGATTTATAGTGAAGCTTTATCTGTTGCCTGCAATTCTAATTTGCGCTACATAGGCCATAAAACTCCCAAGTTTTCCAGGCAGGGGGAAAAAAAAAAAAAGAAGTGACGATTGACTGTTACTGCTGCTTCTTTTTTTTCCACCAGAGCTGTTCCTTATGCAGTTGTAACCAAATAGTAACCAAAGACACTGTCTAATGGCCGGTGCTGTTTATTCCAAACCAGGATGGATTTCCCATTTGTAATTCAAAAACCATAGGGTGCAACTCTCCTCGCTTGGCACGAAGCGTGGTACAGCTTCTAGGACACAGAGACAGTCCTGAGGAAAACTGTTCCTGCCTGAAGAAGGATCCATGAGAAATAAATGGGTGAATGATGGGTTTTAAAGGCACCTCCAGCCTAAGCTGCAAACCAGCCATTTGTTTCCCAAAGTGAGTATTTATTAGATTCTGTGCACTTAAATCCTTTTTACTCCCACTTAAAAATCCATTTTCTTACCCCCATGCAGTTATGGGCTTCTATTTATACTTGAATTTGGGGTTTGAAACAAGCTTCATCACTAGCAAACCCAAACGAAATCACAGACCTACAGAGAACTGTTAGCTTGGCTCATTTCATGTGAGACATAGAATAAAATCGGAGCAAATTCACTATCAATTACACTGAAATCTGGCTGCCCACATTGAGAGCTGCTTCTGCTTTCCTCTATGGGAGTGTTATCAGATCACCCAACCCACCGCATGCCAAGGATGCTTGAGTTTCACCTCCTGAAATGCTGCAGTTTGGGGGTGAGGAACAAAGTCTCTCTCCCTTCTTATGGAGGAGAGGCAAGCATCTCAAAGCATGCAAAGTAGTTGCAAAGGTACAGGAACCAAAAGGAAAGAAGAAGGGGGGAGCTCTTCCATATTCCTCTGATTTCTAGAGGCCTGGAAAACATTGCCATGCTTACTTCGCAGAGTAATGGCATTGTGGGAGAAAGCATCCAGGCTCTGGAGTATTATTTAGTGCAGATATGATCTGGGGTTGGGGTTTGCATTTCAAGAATGGTGTGGAACAATGCAAAGGTGCAAACCAAGGCTCAGGAGAAGAAAGCCATTGTCTCACACAGTGTTACCTGCAATACAGCTATGGGAAAGGTCCTGTGGAAAGGAGGAGCTCAGTAGGTGTAAGATGATGGAAGTGATTTAGGGAAGCTTTCTCCTGAAGAACACCAAGAATTGGAATAAAAGGCATGAGAAGAGGGTGGGTTTGCTGGGGAGGAGGTTCAGCGCACATCCCTGGGAATAGGTTCGACAAGGAATGCAGCAAGTGCGCAGGCTGGGGCGGGATGGACTGGGCAGAAGCACAGGCATGGCTCAGGGGAGCACAAAGCATTTTGGCAAGGGGCCCCTCCCCGGGAGCCAAAGGGCAGAGCAGGGAAGCTTCCTTGCAACTCAATTACCTTGGCAGCAATCTAAGAGATATTCCCATTGCCTGCGAAGCCGTGTGCCAAGTCTGGAATTTGTTTGTGTCTGTGTTTATTTCTCAGAGAGTTTCTTTCTCTGCACCCCAGGGAACTGGCTGGATGCAAGCTCTGGCCTTCTCATGGAATAAGAATTAACTCCTGGATCTTGGCAGCACCAGGAGGAGAGCAGCTCCTGCTGAATAGCAGCCCGGCAGAAGTCTCACAAGCCACAAGACAACCAAAAAGCAAATGCTGTGTGTGCTTCCTATCTGTCAGGAGACCCAAAATCCCCCAGACTGACAGGTCTTGGTCCCATGGCATTGTGTTGCAGAAGGGGGCTTGCTGTGCTCCCACTACAGACAGCATCATCCAGGCCACTGGGAACTTGAAGGGCCCATGATTCCCAGCCCCTTATCAAATCTGAAGGTGAACAGGGGAGCAAGAAACAACAGTGAAAGACACAGCGCTGGCTCAGACACTGAAACTAAGTGATATGCCCAAGCCCAGTTTTCCACTGGGACTTTAAATTCCTGAAGTAATTAAGATCTTCTGGTACAAACTGGTTTTACATCTCCCCTGGACCACGCCAATGTGCATGTAGTGAGGCTCTGGCCCATCCTTACAGCTATTACCTCTGTTTGAAGATAGGGTGAGCAATGGCTGAGACACGTCGGGACGTCAACATTTTGGGGTAGTTTGGTAAAAAAATGTTCTTTCTTCCTTCTCCCAGTGGGGATGAACCAACGTCAGTGCTTCGGGAAATGAATCGCTGCTCTTGGACTTCCTGCATCCCTGCATCACGCATTCCTGCCAGTGGTGAATCACACACAGCAGACATGGCGCTTGCCCACAGCTTGGACCTGCCGAAGTCTGGGCAGAAACGAGGGGGGGGAAAGTGACGTGAAGGGAAAAACCTGAGTCACTGAGAAAACAGGTCTGGAGGCTCCCAGGCCCATGGGACCTAAGCGCTGCACATGCCTGAGCCACGTTAAGCCAGAGATCTTGCTGCTCTATCCACACTCTTTTGTTGTTGGCTATAGAGAAGGAAAATAAGCAGCTTTAGACACTTCAAAGACAAAATTTCAAGGCACAGATGCACCTTATCATGGCCTTTCAATACCTTAAAGGGGCCTACAAGAAATCTGGAGAGGCATTGGACAAGGGGAATGGCTTTAACTGCCAGAAGGGAGATTGAGATGAGCTCTTGGGCAGAAGCTCTTCCCTGTGAGGGTGCTGAGGCGCTGGCACAGGGTGCCCAGA
>JAOEHX010044679.1:37051-54436 GCA_025448015.1 Bolborhynchus lineola
CTGCAGTGCTCAAGGCCAGGTTGGACACAGGGGTTGGAGCAACTGCTCCAGTGGAAGGTGTCCCTGCCCGTGGCAGGAGCTGGAACTGGAGGAACGTTAAGGTCCTTCCCAACTCAAACCAGTCTGATCCTAAGGAACATCAAGAGTATCTTCTTGCAAGTACCAGATGCTACAGGCAGGAGTGGGGCTGTAGACTCAAAACGCCAACTGCTCAATGGCCAAACAGGCACTTGAGCACCAGGGCTGTTTAGCCAGCTCCATCTAGTAGCCTAAACCTCATTTTAAAGAGAGGTGGTCTCTGGAAGAACACAAGATCCATCTGATACGTAATCTAATCTTCTAATGACATTCATGGCATATAAACTGTTTTCCATGGAAACCTATCTGCAGGATGATATGCACGCCAGAGGCCTTGATTTAATTAGCCCATATAATAGCCTTGGTTATGTTTAAACATCTGACCCATGCTCAACAAGACTGGGTACTTCAAAGCCAAGTGAATCATTTTTCATACCAGAGAAAAGGAACATCAGCAGAGCCAAATGTAGAGCGGACATCCATTGATGTCCTGTTTGCCTGCCCAGTTACCAGCTTTACTGACCTTGGCAATGAATGCACCACCAAGTCCTTTCTTTCAAACAGTAGGGTGGTGGTGTCCAAATTCCTGCTGGATCCTGCAGAGGATCCCATGCGAAAGTACATGCAGCCAAGGCTGCCCAGCAAAGCCGTGCTGGTTTGAAGTGATGCATACTCACCATGGTTCTGCAGCATTTTAAATGCTGTCTGCTAGGAAGCAAACACAAACCCACAGCAGTTCACACCAGCACAGAGCTCCTTTCAGTGCTATGGAAGTCTAAATGCACAAATAACTTTTAGCTGTCCTACTTTTAGTCTTTTGATAGCATACCTTCATGAGATTCATATTTACCTGCACCCTATTCCCTTTGGCCTCTCTTGATGTGCAGACACATACACAGAGTGAAGGGGAATAAAGTTCATGCACCAGCAATGGGAACAGTAAAACTTCCTAGCGTTGTTTGCATTGGCACAACGGGCTTTGCTGACATTTTGGCATCACTTACAGTCTACAATGCATCAAATATGTAGGGTTATCGCTACACTGAAAGCTTATAGCCTAATCCCATAGTTCACTGAACACCCAGCAAGAACAACTCCCAGCAAGAGGGACCAGACACTGTCTCAGGCTACTGAGTTAAAAGACTTAAAGATTCCACAGCTGGCCTTTAGGTTACAGCCTGAATGCTGAATAACTTGGACAGGACACTGTGGCACTGTATCATGAAGGCCACAAATCTAACACTGCCGAGTCCAACAAGTCCAAGGTGCCTCCTCCAGGCTGGTGGCAGCCACCAACTAAGGCAAAGAACTTCTGCTTTGATGCTTTGGCTTTAAGAAAGTTTGCATTAGTGGAGGTTGGTAATTATAGGGACTGATCTTAGTAGTGGGGCTATGGTAATTGGAAACTCCAGCTTTCCTAAGTAGTATTTATAGGAGGCTTTATGGGTTGCTTTGAGGAAGGTAAGGACTTGAACACCTTTAAACAACAAGAAAATCTTATGATATGGAACAAAATTCCTTTCCAGCTTGACAAGGTGTATCTGGAGGTGCATATCCAAGTGCTAGATTAGAGATGTGAGGAAAACCACTGTTAGACAGCCACAAAGGTTTAAAGACTGCAACATCTCAAGGCTGAGCCAGGCTTTGCATCCTCCACAAGCTTTGGCCTGCGCAGCAACGAAGTACTGCTTAGAGATGCCACCAGCACATCACCAAGGCTTCATCAGTCATCTGTGCAGGATGGCACCAAGCTAACATGCCCTGGACTGCTCTTTAGAGCATCTACCTGTGTCATGGTGGTGTCCAAGAAAGCCCCAAAAACATGCTTGGGACCTTTAAGCTTATCCTGAGACAAAAGGGGAACAAAGCAAAAGAGCTCTCATTTGAAAGAAAAGAATGATTTAAACATATTAATTTGATATAGGTTCCATTTGAGACCAAGCTGCAGCTCCTGTTAGTCATTTGAAGACATAAATCAAAAAATCAAATCAAATACTGCATCTATTGCATATAATGTCATAGAATAATGTGGATATGATTAAACATAAGAGAAAACTTCCAGGAGCTGCTTACATACTGATACAAAATGCTCAAACTCCTGAAGTTTTCCCAAATTAAGACTTGCTGGTAAAAACTGTGTTTTGTGGGAAATGAAATAAGGGATGATTCTATCATGACATTCCAACTGCAAACAAAAGCAGGCTCAGAAAGGCCAGAAATACCCATACAAAACCAGCAACAGCCACAAAAGCCATCACCCCACTCCCTGTGCCTCCTGAATCTTCCGTGCCTCCAACCAGTACAACAGCTCGTGATGCTGTAAGAGACATCATGCCATGGAGCTGACAGCCCTCAGTGCTTTTAAAGCAATTCCTTCATTTAACTTCCAATTTACGAAGGCATTTTCCCAATCTTCAACTCTCATTTGCTCTGAGGAAAGGCAGACCCTGCTTTGCAAAATGTTAAATAAATGGATGTCGCCAAATTATTAGAACTAAAGGCAAGTGCAGAGTTGGCCAAGAGAATCACGGCTGGGAACCAGCTCCCAGAATTCCCTAAGCAGCTTTCAGATGGTGATGGCAAGATGCCATGAGAGAAACTCACCTCACCCTGGTATGTTTGGAAAGGTTAGAGAAAGCCTGTGCCATGGGGAAGGGACTGTGCACAGACTCTACACCACCCTGCTACCTTCTAGTGAATGGCTGAAGACATGAATCAAGCACCACAATTGTCCTGCTGCACATAACCCACCTTGGTTTTATTTTTCTCTCTGTCTTCTTAACGACAAAAGCATCCTACAGAAGTATCTGGGGATGCTTGCTGCTGGGGCTCACAGGTATGCACTACCCACCACTGCTCCCTTCTCATATGAAGCTTTTAGGCCAATTTTATTTGTGGTACCTCACAGCCTTCACTGAACATGCACTTGATGGAAAATGTGAACTTCCAGCACTTACCTGCAGATCTTGCCCAGAGAAGCTGTGGCTGCCCCATCCCTGGCAGTGTTCAAGGCCAGGCTGGATACAGGGGCTTGGAGCAACTGCTCCAGTGGAAGGGGTCCCTGCCTGTGGCAGTGCGGTTGGAACTGATGAGCTTTAAGATCAGTTCCAACCCAAACCACTCTGATTCTATGATGCTCACCACTGTGCAGAGGGTTTGGCTGGCACTTTCTTGGTACCTTTCTGGGACTTTTTAGTACCTTTGAAGGAGAAAGGTTGTGGCCCACGTGAGCTCCTGGTCAGGCACACTCAGGCTGCCCATTTTCTGTTGGAAGGACTCATTGTGCATTTTACAAACACCAGATGCTTGACGCTGGGAAAATAAAGCATACTTTCCAGTAAACAAAAGCAGATTTCATTTGTCTCTGAAGCATAAACAACACAAAAAAAGAAGAAGAGTGAAAGAAGTGCAAAACAGAACAGCACAAATCAGGTTTGGAAGGGGTGGGATGTGCTGAATGCAGCAGTAAATACGTGTACCTGGAGCTGGCTTAGTGAGCTCTGCAGTGCAACTGTGCTTTGTGGGGGCTGCAGCCCCCTTTTCCCTGTGCAGGGCTGGTGTGGGACCCTGTGTGTACTGCCCTATCTCAGGCACAATGCACGGACCTATTCTTTTCCTTCCAGGTTGCGGGGGACAGAGAGCTCATCTGGGAGGGAAGAGAGAAAAGAAGCCTGAAGGAGCTGACAGGGAACCAAAACGAAGTTAAACAAGTAGGGGCTTCCCCAGCAGTGGTGGGGGAGTGGAAGCAAAGCATGCGAGAGGAAATGCTTTGAGGCTGCCTGAGATTTACTGCAGCCTTGGTCGGTTCTCATAACCCAGGGCAAATAGTTGAGTAGCAGACAGTGCAAGCTGAAGTCTCTCCTCTTCCTTGCTGCTGCGGGGAAGGGAACTCCGCATTAGATGTTAAGATAAATGTGTGTGAGTAAGAAGGAAAACACTGCAATGCCATTATGTAAACCACAGGCAGACTCACCTATGAGCTCTTTCCTCCCCCTCCCCAGCCATACATGAAGCTCAGTGAGAAGTGACCAGAAACTCCAGGCTTTCTACTCCAAGAGAAATAACCAAGAAGAGGACAAGCTAACAGCATGCAAAATCACAGCTGGAGTCTTTAAACAACTCCCTGTTCATCTTCCTGAGGTCTGCAGCTCAGGCACACAGTTCTCTCCCAACTGACAGTCAATGCCCTTGTTCTTTCTAAGCTGCAGCACAGAGATGCTACTGCTGACCAGCAAGGTCATGGGTACCAACTTGGTGTGGCTACCGCAAGCCTGAGGGGAGATGGAAGCAGGAGGGAGATGCTTCCAAGCTCAAGGAATACCAAGGCTAGAGATGTTTTGCTTGTTTTGCTTTGTAATCACCATAATTTCAACCCATTTGATGGTTTTCTTCCAGCTTAGGAGAAGCTCTTTTTTTGCCTTTAGAGGAAATGCTGGCACCAACTCGGACAAACACTTCCCAAGTGAAAAGAGCAGGAAACCCAAAAACTGCAGGAATCCAGCCTTGGACTGGAAACAGCTATAGGGACTTCATCCTCAGGTACCTGCAATGCTCTTTCTACCACCTGTGCTTAAGAACACAAACAGGGTGCTGCAGATGGAGCCTGCACATCTGCTGACCCGTAAGGAAAGGCAGCCATCAGAAACGCTTGAGCTTGAGCTTGGAGAGAGCTTTCCAATGAAAACGCCACGGGAAAAGCAAAGCTGTTTAAAGAATCCTGCTGAAAACCGTCCAGGGGAGGCAAGGCAGGAGTTAGCAATAGCGCAGCATCCCACTGCCCGGCCCCTGCCTGCCCCTGGCTGAGGCAGGCAGCACGGTTCTCCGGCCCCCTCCAGTGGTGACAGGACACGCAGAGGAGCAGTGAGGCTGGACTCCTCCCCAAGGCAAAAGGCTCCTGCATTGGTACATCTTTATCCTGCTACCCATGGATCCAGGCCCACCATAGACAGCACCTATCTACTCTCAGATGTGATCTTGCTGCTGCGCAGTTATTTTACCCTGGGCAAAACCAGAACACTGATTAGCACTTCTTGTGCCACCTCTGTTCTGCCCTGAGCCGCTTTCCTCGGTGAGATAGGTAGGACTAAAAAGATGCTGTACCTCAAAAGCCAGTTTGGGTGTTAAAACTGCTTTACTTGACCCTTTGTGAGGATGCTGAGGGGCTGGCAGGGGGTGCCCAGGAAAGCTGTGGCTGCCCCATCCCTGGGCAGTGTTCAAGGCCAGGCTGGACAGGGCTTGGAGCTGCACATTATATCTGGTATCACATACTAGCATCTCATGCTCTGGAAATCCCCCATAGTAACAAAGACAAGAAGAAAGCCTACATACAAAAAGACTGCTTTGGATCTGCTTTGCTTATTCCAGGTCTGGTTTGGTTCTAGAAGCATTTGCCAAGTCTTGTTATTCCCATCCCACCCAAGCTTACACACAACGCTCTGTATCTTACACCCAAACACAGCAGGCACTCTTCAGTATAGGCAATGTACACACAATTAACAGTTTCATTTCCCACCTATGGCTTCAGGATACTCATTTGTTCCATATGTTATCTGACAACATGGAGAAGAACACCTTTACAAAAGAGAACACTCTGCTACATAGGAGGAAACGGTTAAGTCCAAGTTAAGGCAAAATTAAATGCTGTTTGTATAGTGCAAAGACATACAATATGTACATGTAACTCAGATTTCATATTGGAAGACTTGTTTCTTCAGTTTAAAAGCACAGGGACAGCCAGAGCATGTAGGCTTTGGCCCTGCAGGACAGGATACGCAGGTCTATGAATAGCATGGACCTATTTTGAGATTCATTATTATCGCCCTACGATGAAAATTCCAGATCTAAATCTGTGCATTAAAGCATTTCACTCAGGCAAAGCTGAGCTTATGTAATTTCAGCAACCAACATCCACAGGGACTCACTCTAACAGTTGTCTTTGCACTTATGGCTTAACAGTATGAGTTGTCCCCTTGAGCTGGCCTCCCTTCAGGCCCTCAACACTGAAACACCATCCAACTTTAACGCAGAGACCTATGCAGGAAACACAGTCCCTCAGTTGGATGGGTCCAGGCAAAACGCCTCCTGCCCTTCAAAGCTTTGACTCTGCAAATGTCCAAGGGACTGATGAACCTCAAGCTTGTTTGCTAGTGGGGTGGGAGAACCATCTTTTGACCTGTGGATCAGAGCTATCCATGGTCAGGGGAACCTTTTGGACTCCACATCAGATGGCTTTGAAAATCCATGTGGTACTTTTAAGCTTGAGGTCAAAAGAACTACCCAGAGGCCAAAGTCTTCACCCCCAGCATGGCTTGACTTTACCAGCAGTGCCTACAGATGAATCCTGGCAGTACCAAGCACTGACTCTGCGCATGGGGAGAGGATGCTCTTCACAGTTTCACTCACTTGGAGATAGCGTTCTGGAAAGAAGCACTGTTGCTAAACTGGTCAGGGTGCAATGGCAGTACGCTGCAGGACAGCATCAGGCAAGGGCACAACAGTCAGCAAACCAAATACTAAAGCATCTAGAATTAAACCCATAACAGCTCATCTGCAGAGCCTTGGCTTTAAATTACACCAGGCACTGAGCTAACTAAATTCTCTCAATTTCCTTGGACCACCTTCTATCATTCACAGCATAGCTCATTCCAGGTGGAGCGAGCTCTCCCTATCCTGCCACCTTCACCCAAAAGGCACTCATGGGTACAAAATTACGTCAAAAATCAAGGGGAAAAAAGGATCAACCCAAAGCAGCAGCTGAATGGCACTTTCTCAAGACAACCTACCTCCTTTTCTGCCTCTATACACTGGAGCTGGAAAGTATGGTCAGCCTGTGCTCCTGCAAAACATTATGGTTCTGCCAGCAAGGTGACAAGAGGCTTTACAACCTGTTTGCATCTCTCAGGCATGTTAACACTTCTATAAAGCAAGCGCACAACTCTCCCAGGCAACATGCTCATGGGCTGCCCTGGCCTCCAGCATGGTGAAAACCTAAACCATCTGCAAGCCTGAAAAGGAAACAGTGCAACACTGCTGCCTTCTCACCTTGAGAGCACGCCTACAGCTACATAGCCTTGCCATTAGATCTCACCTGAGGAGGGATGTAAAAGTACCATTTGCTTTGGCATCGAAGCACTGACTATAACCATCACACTTTAGCCTGTTCCCAGCAGTGCAGATTTTGCCACCTTACACCAAAATCAGGTAGTCAAGCAATTTAAGGATCTTCCAGTCCCAGCCATGGAACTGGAGTACCAGGAAACAAGCAGGACTTGCCCTTCTTCCTCTGAAAGCAGCTTCAAAAGGCATGTGTTTCTTCAGCAGATAATAAAACATACCAAGAAGTCCATCACTGCTTATTTAACTCTACCCTTAATGCATCCCATCATGGGAGGGCAGGAAACTGAACTCATTTTGCATTCATTTATACTTCTGGAAAAGAAAAAGGATATTCTCCAACTAGTGTCAAGACCTATGGGCAAGCCTTGAGGATCTGTTCCTCTACTGTCAGTAAAAGGCATGTGAAATCAAAATGCAAGGTAGCTTCAACAACCCCATTTCCCTCTTACTACAGCAGGTCAAGTGATCAGGCCAAATTCTATCTTCAGTGGGGCTGTCTTACAGTCCCTGACATCCCATGCTTAACTCAGCTCTCAACAGCAGGTCCCTAGGCACTAATACCATATACGATATAAATATCAAAATAAATCCCCACCATCTTTAAGGTCACATCTGGAAAAACATCTGGCAAAGAAAAAAATTACCCAAAAAATCAACTAGGAAGCACTTGAATCAGTTAAGTGAAAGCAAATACCGATGATCATCTGGGCTTTTACCCCAGATCCTGAGGGACCATCATCTCTGTCCTTCTGAAGTTCCTATTTTGACAATGTCTCCTATACAAGGAACTGCCTGACCCCGAGACCCCTATGAAAGGCTGTCAAATCACTGCAGAGTGAGCCTATCCTGTGAGCTTGTGACATGAAGGCAAACAGCAGTGGAAATCAAAGGAGCCCAGACTGCTGGGTGCAAGGCTGCATTGAGAAGCATATAAACTCCTAACTCTTCAAGAATAGATACCAAGTCTTCTCTTCTCCCTTTGCCAAAGGGCTGGTAAGAGCAGCATGCAACAGAAAAACCTGTGAGGGGGATCAGGGAAGGTTTTCTCTGGTCCTACTGACACAGTGGGATACAGAGTAAAAGGTAAGTAGGCTCTCCAATGTGCTGTGCGTTGTCAGCTTCCTTACTGGGCCTTCAGTAACACCATCACCATCACAGTATTGCAAGCAGGCGGTTTAGAGATGATTTTGGTGCCTTTTTCTTCCTAATCACACAGATCACATTCACAACCATTGCATCAACTACCATCCAGAACAGCAAGAGAACCATTTAATTCAGCAGCCCCTCCCTCCACTGCTGCTCTTGGTCACCCTCCAATATTCAAGCCCATGTTACAGGGAACAGAAGATGAGTTTAGGCACTGCTTTTCCAAAAAGCAGT
Organism: Bolborhynchus lineola; assembly: GCA_025448015.1. Taxonomy (NCBI): domain Eukaryota; kingdom Metazoa; phylum Chordata; class Aves; order Psittaciformes; family Psittacidae; genus Bolborhynchus; species Bolborhynchus lineola. The sequence continues at coordinate 45,626 of JAOEHX010044679.1, forward strand.
CTAGCAATCTCCCAGGTTCACTTGCTGTCATCTGCCCCACCACCACTGCAGCAGGGATTGCATCCACACAACAGGCTTTGGAGCTATGAGTTCCCAGAGGTGAAACTACCTTTTCCTCTTCTCTTCATGTCTGTGCATTCGTGCTACGCAGCAGACACAAGACTTGACCCAGTCCCACGCTGAGACCAGCCAGTCACTGCCTTGTCCATTGCAGTGCTGGAGGGAGAGCCAAGCTGCCACAGCAGCTCTGGTGCTCTGTAGAAGTGACTCAGGCAGGACAGGACTACATATTCTGTTACCCTCCCATCTGTGCGATGAAGCCTCTACATGAAGAGAGCCACCTTGCAGAACACAGATACAATTTTCCATGTAACACCCAGCACTGGACAGGAAACGATGGGTTTCACACCAAGAGGACAGAAGAAAATACACCAAGTTTTACTGCAGCAATCACAAACTTCATACAGAAGAAGAAAGGTCAGGTACTGATGGCAGAAAGAGAACAGCGCTCTTGTAAAACCTTCACCACGGTGAGAAGCTCCCTTGTACACTATAGGAAGAGGAAAGGCACTTCCCCACGCTGAGACACAAGGTATGTGTAACAGAGATCAAGAACAGAGGCAGAGTCATAACAAACAGACATATGCTAACAGCTGTAGGATGTATTGTATTTGCTCATGTAACAGCCACACACGCTTACCGACCTCAGTGCCCAACCAGTTGCAAACAAGAGATCACCAGTGAGATAATCAGTAGCTTAAGAATAGACACACAAAATCACTGCACCCTAAATGTGGAGGGGAAAATCACAGGGGCAGGGAATTATGTGTACTCCATGAGCATCACAGTGTGAGGGAAGGGTTAGGATTGGCATCTGGCTTTATCAGCGCACTCGTTTCCTGAATCAAACTGTCCCACAAAGCAGCCAGTTGTCCTTTAACTGTGTTCATGAAGTAGAAATTGTTTAATGGGATCCGGGACTGGAAGGCTATGGATCAGATCCAGACGGGATTTGCCAAGTATTCTTCGTACAGCTATGCGGCAGAGAGACAAGAGGCTCCGGGTGCGGCCTGCAAGAAAGAAAGAGAACAACTATTGAGGCTCAGAGAGAGGGCTAACAGTGTGTAAACTGTGCTGAGCTCTGGCTGATAGCTGAGGAGACATTTACTCCTTCCATCCTACAGCAACATGAAAGTAGTGCTGTGAGCTGAGCGTGCACAGATTCCCCCTGTAAGGAGGCCAAAGCCATGGAGCAATGAGCCACCACACATGCAGGGTGGAAGGGCAAGCTGGAGGCTGCATGGAGCCAGTCCCTGCATGAGAGGGTTCAAGAGATCACTGCCAAATCCACACCAGGGGAGGCTGTGGGAGGCTTTATGCTATTCAGATTGTTTTAAGATGACATGGACTACATTTCTGCTCTGAATCACCCCCTTGGGAAACAACAGCATTGATGGCCAGCTTAGGCCTTCCACCAACATTCTTTTGATGGCTTCTTTTCAGTTCATGGAGAGCTCTTCCAGCACAGGGACATCCACACTGGTGGTGTCCATATTGATTCAGGACCTCCAAGGCACCATTCCACTATCCTGCATGCTCTACCTGAGGAGTCCCATTTGCCTCCTAAACCCAGGCTTAATGGAAACCACGTGCTGCAGCTCATGTGTGCCTCTTCCCAGCAGAAGTCCAAGCAGTCTGAAAAATCAGGCACGTGCAAAGCTGAATAACTTGGAGCTGGGGGGTGTACCCCACAGCCTGAATCCCTCGGAAATTCCTGTAGAGTTCAGGAGGGAAACTCCACTTCTGACCTGGTGCAAAGTCCTGGTCTTCACCAACTGAGCCTGGGAGTTTTATGAGGTGCTGCCCTTGCTGGAAGGAGGAAGCACACTGTACTGGTGTTACTTTTGTCATAAAAAGAAAGGAACAGCAGGCAAAGTTAGGCATGATCAGGTCTGAGACTCTGGTTTACTTCCTTTGTAACCCATCTGCTTCCCAGAGGATGTGAAATTCCGAACCCCAGCTTTTTTCTGTCTTTCTCTACCACCATCTCCTCCACCATTTGTGGCTTCACTGCCCAAGCAGCCTGTCCAGATACACCTCTTGGGTCTCTCCTCATGCAGAGCACGGGGTTACTCAAGAACACTGAGGGTACACCTGCATGGCTACGGAGAACTGGATCTTGTTGGATATGCCATAACCTGCCGGCAGTCTACAGATTCAAAGCCCAGCTCTGACAGGCCCACGCTGCCTAAACCTTGCTGAGGACACGGCTAGGCAATGGAAAAAGGAGCTGGGAGAAAGATAAAGTTACAAACTGATGCAAGAGGCACTGTTGGTAGCTGAAGGACTCAAGAGGGAGGATGCCACCATGTGAATGTACCAAATGCAGCAGAGAGAACCAGCTGGCTGGAGGCTCATGGGGAAGCCACTGGGTTGAGTCATCAATGCTGGCAGAGCAGCAGCTCAGCAACACTAGGGATCTGTGTCAGGGAGCCACAGAGGCCAGCCCCATGGTCCTGTCCTGCTTGACACCTGCCTGGCCAGCAACAGCTCTAGGGGAGCTGTATCAGGGGTGGTGAAGCCACTCACACTTTGCTTAACAGCCTGTTAAAAGTCCAGTCATCTTTTAAGTTAGGTATAAACTGTTTACACCATCTTTCTGCTGAACAGTCACAAAAGAGGACGCTACCACCTGAACAGCTCCTAACTCCCAAATAAACTCTCCAAAGAACTCTCCTGAACCCAGAGAGAGACAGAACCAAACTTCAGTAAATCAAAGCTACTTACCCCTTGCTTCTTTGAACACCTGCAGAGCCTCAGGGTTGACTTTGACCCTTCCTGTGGATTCGACTCCCAAGGCCTCCACTCTCACCAGGTTCAGATTGGCTCCAAAGTCAATCAAGAGGTGGACGAATGCCGCTTCGCAGCCATGCCGCAGGACAGCGTCCATCACACACACTGGGGAGCCCCGGGAGAAGCCTTGGATGTTGATGGGCCCACAGCAGTTAAAATCCGGGTTGGCTCCAGCTTGGAGCAGCAGCCGGAAGCACTGGAGGTTGTGGTAGGCAGCACTGATGTACAGTGGGCAGACCACCAGCGTGGTGAGGGGCCGCAGGGACAGGCTGGGGCCACGGGAAGGGAGGTGGTGATTCACATCCACATCTGCACCATACCTGGTTGGGGGAGAAAAGAAGAGCAGAGGTTTGGAAACAAGGGCAACAGCACCACGACCGCAGCCCAAAATGGCAAGGGGTGAGGCCTAAGAGCGAGCACCCTGCCTCTCTTTGGTACCTCTGGGGCCCACCACCCAAGTACCACCAATACCTACCCTCAGATGGGCCTGGTGGGGCTTCTGAGTGGGGATGCCATATAAAGCATGGTCTGATCTTCAAGAAGCAAAGCTGTTTCTCTGCCCACAACAGCCCGGGCTGTGGAGGGGAGAGGAGCAGCTGCGGAACATCTTTCCCTGCCCTCCTAAAGGACTGGCCAAACACAGCCTTGGCACAAGGGAAGGCTCAGCCCTGAGCCAGCACCACGTAATGCTGGATGCTAGTGAGCTGGCTGGGGAGCAGGGATGCTTTCAAATTACTCAGTTGAAGAGATGCAGTGAAATAACTTCCCCACCAGGCTAAAACAGGCCAAAAAGCAATACAGACAATCGATCTGACTGTCACAAACAGCACGGAAAAGTAAGCAGAAATCTGTGCTCAACAGCAACATATTTATGTCAAAATCCTGCTCCCAAAGGAGCTAGGGCGCTTGGAATACCATCTGAAATCCCTTTAGGGAGTCAAAAAGAGGCCTTTTCCCCAGTATTCTGCTCAGAAAACTGGAAGAACACAAAATAATGGCATCAAACCCTCCCCTGTCTGTATCCATCCTGCTCAGCTCCATTCACAGCCTATACATTGTATTGGATACCGCACAAGAGATTCCAGCTTAGTCCAGAAGCTGCAGGGGGGACCCCCAAGAACTGCAGCACTAAACCTCCCAAGCTTTTTGCCTCACCCTACCCCACAGAGAAACCCACATCCTGTATCTTTGCCATGGGCTTGGCCTTGCAAGATGCCATGCAAGCAGGCTAAAGCCCTGCTCAATGGCCAGGAGCATCATCACGAAACAGAAGCAGTGCCCATAGCACACTTCAGTAAGTGCAGATGGCACTAAGTTGTGAACAAGCAGAAAACAGGGCCTATTGGCTTTGGTTCTTTTCATTTTGTTTTTTGTAGGAAGTGAAGAAAGCAGCAATGGGAGCAAAAAAGGCCAAGTGCTGCTCTCTGGCAAAGCAATTTGAGAAATGGCAATGCTGCAGAAAGAAGAGACAGCAGAAATAAACTTTTCTTTCCCCCAGGCTGGGTAACACCCAAGCAATGGGGACACTATGTCCATCTACTTCACATGCAGCTTGGATGGGAAGGAGGTGGAAGACCACACAATCCCCTCAGAAGTAGCTAGTTTTAATTGCAGCACTGAGATCAGACAAAGCCCTGTCCCTTCTCCCCACAGAGGGATAAAAACCTCCTTCACCCACCAGTCCCCCACCCAAAACTAGACTTTTCTGTCTTCTTAGGTAGCATTATAGTCCTTTCTGCAGTTAATAAAGCAATTAAGGAAACCACCTGGGGACAAATCCTGCCTCAAGGCAGGCACGGCCCAAGGAGGGGAAGCTCCATCTAGCAAATGCTTAACCAAATGCTTCAATTCTGAGGATGGGAACAGCCTCATTTAAATTAAGCACACTCAGAACAAGGCCCAAGGAAACTTGTCTAAAAGCTGCAAAGGGCATGCAGTGCATTTTCACCCCAACAAGCAAGATCTCCCAAGCATGAACATCTTGGCTGAGATTTCAGGAGACTGTGATAGGGCCACTGCCACCTATGGCCATGATCTTGACCAGACAGCAGATATCCCTTCATTTCAGCTCTTTTTTTACCATTATTGCCATCAAAATTCCCAGTGGAAACCCTCAATCCGAAGCAAAATATAAAGTTCTACTGCTCAACACGCACCTGAGGCAGCAGGGCCATTTGTCAGGTCTCTTTTTCACTGTTTTAGTGTGGCAAAAGGATCCCCTCACCCTTAACCCTTAATAATATTGATGCCAGCTCTCAATCATACTGCAAGTACAACACAACAGTCCAATCTCATTGTGGCATGATCACATCACAAGCAGCTAGGAAAGTAATCTCTACACCTTGGCAATCTAACCATAAATACTTCCACCAGCCATGTTAAAAAGCAGATCACTGTCCCATAGCTATGTGTGTATTTACTATTCATGGATACAATTTCACTTCTTGCTTGGGTAGCTGGTTCAGCAATTATAAGAGTATCCAGGCATCCTGATTGCGCTACCATACGATTAACGAAGAGATGAACTAGGCGATGTTTAGACACTTGCAGCAAGGCTGGCTGGGCTGGGCTGGGCCTTCTCTTTAGAACTTAGGAGGATTTCTGGAGTTGAATATGCTGAAATATTTCCTTCTATCCCAGTAAAAGTGTCTTCCTCATTGCATTCCCCCTGCCAAAGCCTTTGAGAGCAACATCTTACAACTCTCCAAGTGAGCTCTGCAACAACAGACTGCATTTGAAAGTAAGCAAATCTGAAGAGATCTGTGAAATCCATCCTCCAAGATATTTGAAATTGTGGGCAATCTGACAATTTGGTATTAGCTTAGCAGCTTTGGGAGAGACATTGTCTAATAAAAACACTTTGGACAAACTCCAGTTCATTTTTAAGCCTGAAAGCGTTCCAAACTCTTGCTTTTAATATTGCTGGCAAGGTATCCCTAGGAGTAGACACATAAATCACTGCATCAGCTCTCCCTTGTGCTGCTGAAACACCATTTGCTACATTTCACTCTGCCTTAGCAGATATCTCAGGGCAGATTCTTGGGAATGCAACATGGGAGCTGAAGCCTGTACTGACAAGCATATGGCAATGAGGACATCCTTCTCTCAGCTTGAGAAAGGAGTGAGGAGGAGGGACCATCTCCCCTTCTTTCTACTTGTCAGCTTCCTTAAAGCTGCCCTTATAGGAAAATTAACTTCCCCACAAGCAAAAAGGAGAGGATAAAATCCCCAAGTACTTTGAAATGTTGCTATTCAAAACCTTTTGGTTGCTATTTTCCAGCATCTGTGGTCACTGAAGGGGTTTCTTGGAGAGCATTTCTGTGGGAATCCAAACACACTTTCTTCTATTATTTCTTTCTACAACCTGTATATTCCCCTGATGTTCCCTTCGTATTTGGTGTCAACGGCCCATTTAGTCCCTTATACAAAAAGCTTCCAATTTAGAAAAAAGGAAGTATCACAGCACATCACAGAGGAAAATTCAAGTTCACACAGCCTGCTGCTGCATCTTGAGCACTGCAGAGGAAGTTTCCTGAGGGATGGATGGTCATCAGTCACTCACCCACCACCCAAATCTAAGGCTATTGTGCAACACTCTATAGTGATGGCCATTACTCCCTGCCCCAGAGATGCCACCCCATCATCAGTGGAGCTGTGCATCAGATGTCTAGCAAGGGGAGACTGAACCAGATGCAATGGAGGGTGTCCTAGTGATAGGCAAACACCGGGCAGTCAAGATCAGCCAGTGTCAGTGACAAACATCTCTTCTCCTAAGGGCAGAAAACGGTCAGAGCAGCAGAGCTAAGCAAAGGAGAGATGTGCTCCCAAACACGTTTTGTTCACTGGGAGATCCACCTCACTCAAATTCAGTCAGGACACGGAGCTGGCAGTCAAGATAAGAGGTTGGGAGGAAAATACTTCGAACAATTTGCATCTGACTGAATAGTGGGTGGTGGGGTCAGAAACAGAGATTCCTCTCTTGGGCTTCATCCTAGGAGAACAGGTATGGGAGTCACAGAGCGGGGCACAGACCTGCTGCCAGGGCCAATCGATGGGGAATACGAGGATGTCCCTTTGGGTACCTCTCCATTCTCTCACCCTGTTTATCACTTAGTAAGTTTCACCAGGCCTGTGGAGGCACTGAGCATGCAAGGAGGGAATGGATGGGCTCCACGGGGGAAAAGCTGCCAAGGGAAGAGGAAGGAGGTAGAGTCACCTATCTCCAGCATATACCTGAGCTCTCACCTGATCAGCTCCTGAAGGATGTCTGCCCGGCCCACACGTGCCGCATGGTAGACAGGGGTGCTGCGGTGGTGCCTGCTGCCGTTCGGGTCAGCCCCAGCTTCCAGGAGGATCTTGGCACACTCGAGGTGCCCGTTGACCACAGCTACGTAGAGGGCTGTCTGCCCCTTCACGTCCACCAGGTCGATCTCAGCCCCTTTGCGGAGGAGGAAGTCCACGCAGGGCCCATGGCCAGCAGTGGCAGCGATGCGCAGCGGCGTGCAGGGCAGCCAGCCGCAGCACCACACCGACTTCTCGTTGATCCGGCTGCATTGGAGAGGGAAAGCATTCCATCAGATGAGACCCCCAGCTGCCTTGCAGCACCCCACCTCCCCCAGCCCCCGAGGAGGATCTGGGAGAGCCCAAACTGCTCCCAGTGAAGCTCTTCCTGCCTATTTTGGGCATTCTAGAGCAGCCCTGAAAAGCTCCTGCCGATAATAGGAGGCTATGGCATAGTGCCTGGGAGATGGGCTTTATGGCAGCTCAGCTGCACATATGCAGTGAGGGGCAAACCCTGCATCAAAACACAGTCAAAACTACCAATAAACAAATATGAAATGTCCCAAATCAGCAGCGACCAGCCTGGGGCCCACAACCATTTAATTCAAGCTGCTCCAAAGGAGACACAAAGTCATCAAAGCAGCAGGGAAACAGCGAGAGGATGTAGGGAAGAAAGAAGCAATGCATGGAAATGCAGGCATACATACATATCACACTGCCAGCAACATTCACATGCAGCCAGGCACCACGACATGACAAACACAAATCCAGGGAAACCTAGCCTGCCAGCAAGCAGCAAAGTGGAGAGGTGCAGCGATCCTCATTTGAACAGGAGGCCATCAGCATCCTCTCTGGGCGGGTCTATTGGCATAAAAGTCTTTTCCAGCTTATTGCAAGAGATGGATCTGGCTGGCAGCTGCTTAGATCCCTCTGAAATAACCTGCATTAGCTTTTATGCTCATGCAGATCTCAGGCTAGTCCTGAAAGTCTCATAAGCATCCAGCCCTCACTCCCAAATTCTCTGCAAATCACTGGCAGTCCCCTTTAAACAGAAAGGAAGGGATTTCTTTAAGGCCAATGTAGGCTGGTGAAGATGCTCTTTAGCCAGCACAGCAGTGGATGTGCTCTTCTGCCTCGCTCCATGAGCCCACATAACTGGTACAGGACAAAGCAGTTTCTATACAGTGCATTTACAGGGTTTGTCAGGAAAGCAATCTCACAGCTGGCTTTTCTTTAAGCATGTCAAGCTCTCACCTTTCAAGCTCATGATAAAAGTGCTCCCCTTTAACCTTGGAGGTTTGGGGATCACCACCCAACACATACCCTCAAAGAAGCCACATCTCTGCTCACTCCATCAGCTGTGTGATGGTGCTGCAGCCTCCAGCCCTCCTCCTCCCACCAAATATTGCTTTTAATGCAAGGAAGGACAACCTGGCCCTGCTGCCACAGGGGTTTTATGTGACCTGGGACAAAATAAGGCAAAAATCTCAAACCAGGGGTCCACAGCAAATCTGGGATGGCAAGAGACCCAGAGAGGGGCTTTGGCCAAGGGCCTGTAGGGACAGGACAGGGGAATGGTTTTAACTGCCAGAGGGGAGACTGAGATGAGCTCTAAGGCAGAAGCTCTTCCCTGTGAGGGTGCTGAGGCGCTGGCACAGGGTGCCCAGAGAAGCTGTG
>JAOEHX010044680.1:0-17448 GCA_025448015.1 Bolborhynchus lineola
CTTTAGGGTTAATTTTAAGAAGCATTGAAGTTGAGGGCTATAAATCGTAAGACTCACAGGAACAGAAAGTGTTAAATAGCTAAGACTATTTATGGCACCCGCAAAAAAGGCAGAAAACAAGATCTGGAAATTGTAGAAACAAATCTTTTACAACTGATCTCTTGTCTTACAAAGAAAAAAAGGGGAAAAAAAAGAAAACCAAAACCAACACAACCCTAACTGTAATAAATAACCTCTTTCCCCCAGCAATTGATGATAGGCTTTCCAAGACCATCTCTTGTCTTGGCTCAGAAGGTTCTGTACTATATTGTAATCAGCTTAGCTCTAGAGGTCTCACTTTATAGCACCTAATCTTTAAAATAAGCATAAATATACCTTTAAATAAGATATACAACCTAAATCTGTCTCAAATCTATGGAAAACTCACTCGTCTCTATTGCTAAACTTTTATCCCAGCTTTGTGAGACATTGTAGTTCCAGTTTCAGCATAAACACAGATTTTGGGTATCTTCGTCACTGGTCATTAACCAAGACATCAGCCCCTACTCTAGTCTTAACCACAATTTTCCTTTAAATACCAGTCTTTGTTTTAGCCTACACAGGCTGCAACAATTAACTCTTTTCAGTCACTGATAAACTGTAATATTGCCTTACAATCATTACAGCACCCTTCCTAGATTTATGTGAAGCATATTCAAACCAGAATTAAACCATTTATCCAGGCCAGCTGTGGGATCATCCTGATTCTGCAGGCATTAGAAAACACAAGATTCTCAAAACTTTTCAGCACCTCTTCTACAGAACTCATATTTAACCCTTTCCTCAGCTATGCTTTAAGGACCTATAAACTCCTTAAAAGAACTTCTTGGTCCTGTATGCTCAGCACAGTCTAGCAATAAACTTTATTTCTTCATCTTATTCTCTCACCATATTTCTATTCGTAAACCTGATTACAATAGTAAATCCTCCTATGGAACCATCATATCAAAAAAATCAAGAGAAGTAATTTTTTCTAAGAACATTCATCCTCATTCTGCCTCTGCAAAATACACCTTAAAGAACTTCATTACCTGCTGTTCCTAGCACTTCTCCAAACCATAAAATCAGCCCCACATTTTACCTTTTCCACAGAAGTATGATCCATTCCCTTGCAGAACTAAACATTTCATTCAGACCAAAACCAGCTAGAATTCTGGTCCTACAGACCTTGCAGGAAAGACAAAGCATTATGCCAACTCTGCAGGCACTGTTATGATAAACCTGCTTATTTTTAAACTTGTTTACAGCAGTCTGATCCATAGGAAGGAGTCTCTAGTGACTATTGTCTAGGAGATAACTCTGTGGCTATTCCAGCCTGCTAGTGTGCAGTTAGGATAAAGGAAAGAAAGGGTTGGGGTTATGGCAAAAGGAAGAGTTTACTGCATTATATTGTCAAGGCATGCTAGCTGGCAAATTGGGACTTGGTCTGGGCCTGGCAAGGTTACAGATTAAGTTTTAACAGTTAATTCCTGGGTTATTTTAGGCTGAAATTAAGACTGAAATTAAGACTTGAGTTTGATTTGAATTTGGGGATATAGCTATATATGGTGCTTTTACCTCCCCTCCTTTCACCCCTTTTGCATTCCCCTCAGCCCCCTGATTTTGAGATTAAATTTAAGAATAGGAGCAACTGATTTTTTAAGATTAATGCTGGATCTTGCTCAACATGAGAAATTGGATGAAGGGTGGGTCTGGAATACCTACATCCTTTTTCTCTTTAACCTGAACCTGATCTTGAAACATACATCTACATTTAGCCAGAAACAAAAATAAAGTGTTTGCCTTGGTGATTTCAACACTCATCCTAGCTCTGGATGGCTTGCAAGATGCCTGCAAAATCAAGTTCTTCAGTATCTATCCTGCCAGCATTAACTGCATCACTGTTCCTAATCTTTGCTCTTAATTTGAATCTGTTAGTCATAACTGTCACAGAATGAACCATGACACTCCCACTCCTGTTGGTACCAGTTTTCATTCCAATAGCATGAGACTTTATTCCAATACTGTATTATCAGCCACTTGGTCTCACTTTATAACACTTTGTAATGAAATGAAACTGGTGGGCACTATTATCTTACCTGAGGATTCAGGAAGGAAAGAAATCTCCTTGCTGCAGCTGAATGCCTAGGCTTTTGGAAAAGCTGTGAGGTTCTTGTATAAGACACAGTAAAAACTTAATGGTTTTGAGTTCTTAAAGGACAGGGAAAGCAAAGCTTGAACTTACAGAGGTGGACGACACCAGTGTAATTACTACCCAGCTATAATTTCCATCTATTGAATTCTTAGGATCATTGATTTATTGAAAATTAAAAGTCCCTAATTTTAGCAAAGATTCCACTTAGGAGCATAACAGACATAAAGTCAAAATGAGATGGATGCTGGATGTGACACAGATAAATGTTTTACAGCTGTTTCTCTAGCTACTACAGGTACACTTTGGTATGGTGAAAGTGGATTTGGGGTGAATGTAAGGTTCAATACCTACCAGGGACAAGGGCCTGAACTGAAATTCAGCTCCTAAGCTGAGGCCTCCAACACAGCTTCTCACAGCTCTTTCACAACTCCTTTCACAGCAGTCTGACCCCAGGTAATATGGCTGCATTATATCTGAGCTGGCCTTGACCACAGGTAGTCAAACTCCTCAGAGAGGGGAAAAGAATGCTGTTGTTGGTGCACCCATGGCCCTGATAGCAAGAGTAAGTGGGAAACTCCTACCATGAAAGCTGAATGCATGTACGCTAACAGGGAATAGGCACATACAAAAGCAGATCAGTTTCTCAGCTCATTTCTCAGTTATGCTTGCAGTATGATCTCCTGTCCACATTATTGCAGCCCATGTAAGAGAGAAAGATTAGCTCACTGATATTTCAGCTGAGATGAAGGAAACAAAATGTTGCTGTGGCACCAGGTGTGTCAGTCAATAGACTCAGATCTATCACACTTTGTAACTAACATGGGTGATCTATCCTATTCACTGCCTAACTCTTTAATGTTATTAACATCCATCTTCTGTTACTCTTTTACTGTATGCTGCAGGCTTTCTATACTCAGAAGTTGTGCAACTTCGCCTATAGAAGTGTCCAAATAAATACATGGCCTTAAAATCAAAACAAATCTCTCTGAAAACTTTCCAGGCAGCTGTTTATGTTCCCCTGTTACCCAGAGGATAGAACCTCTGCATCTCTGGTTGTGCCTCAGTCCTGAAACTCAGGAGCCAGTTGAAAACATCAAGGACTTACTAAACATAAGACATCCAGGCACTGTATATTATAGTAATACTACACAACATGACACAGAATCCCATGAAGATCAACAACTTGCTCTTTCTTACTGAAGTGAAATACTTGTTCATGAATACTCTTAATAGATCCTGAGAATGCTTTTCATATCATATTCATATCAAGTAGCCAGTAAGATCTAGCCTTTAGTTTTAGTCAATGCTAGACCACATTTTGACTTCTGATCTCCCATTGCTGCAAGAATTCCTGCCACAAGTTTGGGATTTCCTAAACTGCCTTCCACAAATTGGATGGTTTGACAACCAAAGGTTGTCTAGATCTCAGTGAGCTACAGTCATCTTAGGAGGACTGCTGGCATCACTCCACTGAGCAACTCTTGATCACTATTTCAAAACAGTGCAAATGTAGCAATTCTATCCAGGGAACAAAACAACAAAGTCCTTCTTCCTCAAGTAAAGACATTTTTTCAGTTACTATGGAAGAATCAGGACATACACAATGGCAGCCCTGAACTTTTAAAACCCACAAATACTTGAAAAATTGGTATGCAAGCTCTCCCACTCCTTCTATCCTGGACCTTAATTCACTGAGGTAGGAATTAACCTCTAGGGCTTATTGCAAGCACATGCGTATCATTTTATTACAGAATACAAACAGTTGATTTGCTAGATTCAGAAAAAGACACATGAACTCTATTTGAGGGAACTAACAAAATTAGTTCTTGTGAGTCATCACTGCATTGCTGGTAAAGTGAAAGTATTTGGAACAGGAAGAATAGATTGATTAGCTTTAAACTTGAACCCTGCAAAGCTTGCAGGGTTGGGATAAAACCATGAACCAACAGGCATATAATGTGTTTTATTTTCTAGAAAGTATGGATAGGTGGTTTATGAGGGTAACACGGCTGAAGAGCAAAGCATACTCATCTACAGGATTATAATGATGGTCAGAGATCATACTGGTTGTAGGTCTTTGGCTTTCGACTACAGTACAGTTAATTCTGTTTCCAATTAAGGTTTCTCAACAGAAACTGCTGTTTTATTTATTTATTTATTGGTTTATTATACAGATTTTATGAGATCCCCAGGAACAGCTGGAGATTTGGAGGCATTAGTGATATTTAACTCTGAAGCAAATATGATCATGGTATCATGTAAGAAAAATAGTTGGTTTTCAGCAACTCAAAATAGGTTATAGCACACGATTGTATCATGGGCTACTGTTAAGCTAACAGTGTGGTTTGGAGATGGGCTAGGGCTCAGGTCTGCAAATAACTGGTATGAATGCTGTACAACTAAGATCATTGGTTGAGTAGGGTGAAGGCTGAAGTTAATAAAATGGTTTATGGTTAACATTTTCTAATTTACTTCTAAATATAAAGCAACTTATTGCTGTCATGAGTAGCAGCATAAATAACCTATGACTGCATTTCTCCACTTCCCTCCCATAAATAAGTAGAGTAGTTGTTGTTAAGTAGTTTAATTCTCCTAATATACAATAGCAACAGAGTAAGATATGGAAAATCTGAAGAAGTGTCCTTGGGAAGAGAAATAAAAGAGTATTACAGCCAGTGCAGAAACAGCAACCACTGACAGTGGAGACATTACCAGCCTCAGTCAAAAAAAAAAAAGAAACAAAACAAGAAACATGCGAATGCTGTGGGTTGGTGAACTCTTTGAACTTAAAGGAACTGAATATGCACAGACCTCTGGAGTATCTCTTCTTCAGTTATGAGAGAGTTTCCCAATACCTCTGTCCCATAAATCACAAACAGATCTTGATGGAGGCTACCTAGCACAGCCTAGACTTTTGAAGTAAATTCAGACTCATGTTGCAAGACAAACTAACCAGCTTCCCTTGCTGACTGCTCATATGTTCCCTATTCAGGTCTATCACTTTGGCAGATTGATTGCTCTGTAGGCTTGTAACTAAGATTCAGTTGAGAGATGGGATTGGGATTGTAGGTAATGGCAGCAGTAATGAGAAGCTAAACCCCAAGAGCCTACAAGTGGGCTGGTTCCTGTATGACCAAAATGCTTGTGACTGCAGGTTCCCATGCTGTTGTGTTATGGTTTGTTTGCTTGGGGATTTCAGGTTGTGTCAGGGCCCCTCAAAACCTGTGTGGTTAAAATGAGGGCTGTATGCAATGTGGGCAACTGATTTATCAAAAACTATAAGGAAAAGCTGGTTCACTGACATTTGTTAAATGTAACACTGGGCATGATTAAAGTCATCTTATAAATGATGACAGAAAGCATATTTATTATTAGATTCTATGAAATTTGCAGAGCAAGGATGCTGGACACCAGCAAGGGTGAATTGTCTAAATTCTGCAGTTGATATAAACCAAACCAGTTAAAAACAATGGTTAGGTTGAAAATAAGGTTATAATTATAAAAATTGGGACTGAAATGATAATTAATTGCTATTTTTATGGTGTTCTCAGAGCTTGGAGAAAAGTTAGAGCCAGGGACACAGTTTGTAGTTGATTCTGAGGTATCTGAAGGCAAACAGGCTCTGGATAGACTAAAAATGTAGCACAAAACTATAGTCACAACTGCCAATTTTCATTCTGATAGATCTGGACTGCAATTAATACATTTCTTAAATATATTTAATTAAATTTCTTAATGACCTACACTGAATTTTCTCTCACCCATAACATTCCTGAAGAGTGATCATGCCTGTTGAAGCCAAGATTCCACACAGGCCAGCACCCAGACTTTGACAATAGGGTATATAGGAAATAGCATAGAAGTGCATGCATTTAATGATACATTCATCTGAAAAAATTACTCTTGGAGTCCCCAGGAGATCATTCAGACTTCAGAGAAAAGAGGTGTCAGCTTTTTAAATTAGGTAGCCTTTTGTATTATTTTTTTCCAATAGACTTTTCCAGTCACCTCTGAATACATTTAAACCTTTATCATTTGGACCATCTTGTGTCAGGATGTTTTGCAGGTAAAGCAGACTTTTTGTTAAGAACTGTTCCCATCTTCTCTTTTGAATCTAAGGCCCCCAGACCTTGCAATGGAAAGCATAATCGTTCCTATTCACTACTCCACCTATGGCACTTTTCATTTCACAGACCTCATCTATCACATACCCCTTATTCATATAATTTCCGTGTTGAAAGTCTTAACCAACTCAGTCGTCCCCTATATAGAAGCTATTTTGCATATCTGACCACCTTTGTTAAAGCTTTCAGAACTTCCTCCAGTACTAGCATATATTTCTGCAGTGCAGAGGAAGGAGAGAAAATAGCTGCAGACAGACCACCCCACTCCATGGAGAGGAAAGGAGTTGTTTATACTGTGCTCTCTGTTCTTTTTTAAGTAGTTCTTAATACTGACTTGATTTTGAGCACCGGGATGACATTTTTAACAAAAATGTTTATTCTAATTACAAGACATCATTCAAAAGAATAGTCGTCAGTTCAGAGATCATACTACTTTCTGCGTAGTATTAAAGTAATAACTTTAGATTATTTTCCCCATATATTTTCCTTAATATTGGATGTATCTATACTGAGTTGCATCTTCCATTAGAGTGACCATCCAGTCTTCTAATACTCTTTTTTGATTTTTCATGGTCAGGATTTTCTGGATAACTTAATATGTGTAAAGACCATCACGTTTTCCAAGGAAGGCCTCATTTATGAGCATGCTGGAAATTACCAGTCCTGGCAGAGATCCCTGAAGGGCTCTACTGATAGATGACCTTCTTGCACTATGAAAATTTCCTTCTGACTCTAATCTCCATTTTCTGTGTTCTAGATAACTATTTACCCATATAATGACTTTGACTCTAATTCAGTGGATGTTTTATTTATATAGGAGACTTTTGAGAGATTTTGTTGACTGTATCAGATAAATTTCCTTAATGCAATCTGATTCCATCAAAAAAGCACAGTAGATTTTTGAGGCATAATTTTCCATTACAAAACTCATGTTAATTATACTGAAATACAATGATAGGTAGCTAAAAACACCTGTACTACAGGAAAGCTAACAATGACAGAAAAAAAAATCCATTTGTAGCATAGCTAAGAGTGAGGAATTCTAATGCACTGAAAAAGAAATGAATCATAGCAATGAAACGGGCCTTTTAACTAGACATGAATTGTTAAATTATTAATAGTACAGAAAAGGAACAATTATTCAATTAATACTTTCGTTCTGTCTTTAGAAGAAAGCAGATAAGATACATGGATCACATAGGAATAAATGAAAGATCCTTAATTCACTAGTAACTGAGAAAAGATAATAAACAACATCAAACACATAAGCATCTTACCTCCTGTAAGATGCTTCCAGTAACACTTAATTGTTTGCTGAGGAAATATCTAGCCTTCTGATTTTAATTTTATTTATTTATTACAGTGAGAACGAAACTGTAGAAGATTGAAAACACTCATTACTTTTTTTGTCACCATTCAGGATGAGGAAATGGAGTGATATGGATGATAACTGATTAGTCTCATTCCGGTCAGAGGTAAATGAATAGAAAATTATTTTTAAATTCATAAATAAGGAATTAAAATATGAGATTCTAGTGAATCTCAGTCAATATAGACTTTACAAAAAAATATGTTTTGTCAAACAAAGTGTGATGGAATTTTTTTTAGGTGGATTTTTGCTGCCAAAATAACTGCACATATTGTTAAGGAGTTAATTATGTGCTACAAATACAATAACCCAATCCCATCCTGTAGGAAAAAGACAGAATGAATTGGCACTTGAGTTTACTAACAAATCAGATACAGCTGTAAATTCAGATAGAGCAGTAGTGAGACTGTTCCTGGCATGCAAGAAAGGGCTGCATGGAGACCTCATAGCAGCCTTCCAGTATCTGAACAATGTATCTTCCAGTATCTTACAAGGATGCTGTGGAGGGACTCTTCATTAGGGACTGTAGTGACAGGACAAGTGGTAACTGGTTCAAACTTAAACAGGGGAAGTTTAGATTGGATATAAGGAAGTTCTTTACTGTAAGGGTGGTGAGGCACTGGAATGGGCTGCCCAGAGAAGTTGTGAATGCTCCATCCCTGGCGGTGTTCAAGGCTGGATTGGACAGAGCCTTGGTTGGCATGGGTTAGTCGGAGGTGCTCCTGCTCATGGCAGGGGGGTTGGATCTAAGTGATCTTAAGGTCCTTTCCAACCCTAACTATTCTATGAATCTATGATTCTATACTGTGAACTCTTTTGATATTTCCTTTTACAAAAGGATGTGTGCAGGGAGAAGTGGAATTGCTACCAAAAAAAAAGAACATAAAAACAATTTAAGGACTGTAGAAAGTGACAAAAGAAACATTCCAGCAGAATCTGGAACAAGGCAGTTGTTTTTTAACTTGAATAACATAAAAATCTGTTAAAATGGGCAAGTAAACACAATAACTTCTGCAATAACTTATGTCTGTTTTCTTCCATTAGCTACAATTAATCTGTTGATGTCTGAATGGTTAATCGGGGCTGGCTTCATTAAGAACTTTTCTAGAGACATAAAGTAAATGGATATTTCATCAGCTGAGAGAACTAGGACCAAGGTTAATACGGTTCTACTGAGTTAAATATCACCTGAATTTGATCTTCTGTAGGTATTCCTTTGGGTAAGATAAGAAAGAACAAAGCAATTTTCCTTTCATAGCCACAAAAATGTAGCTGTTTTCCGCATTATCTGGAGAGACTAATCAGAGCATCTATTTACTCTGGACACATGTATGAACAATATTGAAATACTGTTTCTTTTCCAAAGTATGATACAGAAAACTGTCAGATCCATTTGCCATTCTCCTGGGATACACTGCTGACAGATAGCTGCTCTGCTGTCAGGGTCATCTCACCTTAAATATAAATTAGTATGAATAAGATGAAAATACCTATTTTTGCAATGCACATAAACCCCAGTTTTTCTGTTGTTTTTCCATGCCTCACTGTTTAGCAGAAAACTGCTTGCCTACACAAGGACTTGCTTGTTGAACACAGCAAATTTTACCTTGGGGGAGGGAGGGGGAAAGGGGAGTGTGGGAATTAGCATTTTGCTACTAAAAAACACCCTAAATGGATCATGTTCCTTTAATTTCTACTCCTTCACCCCATTTCTCAGACTGAGAACTTACGCTTCCTACTACATGAAGAAAGCTAGTATGATGTTTTCAAACAAGGCAATATTTCATTAGAGGCGCATTTCTTTGTTAAAAACAAAGTTCTGCTGGAATATTTTACTTTCTATCAACCCCTGACATACCAAAACACAGCTCCCTTAGTAAACTGCACCAAACAGATTTCTCTACAGACAGGCAACTGGGGGCCTAACAGACTGAACAGCCAATCTCAAGATCAAGTTTCTTGGCACAGTCAGGAGTTGCAGGACATCATGGAGCCAAGAACATCATAGCCTTGGGAAATCTAGTTAGTTTCAAGCTTTAAAGACCCTGGAAGGCCTTTCAAGACTTGGTTTGTTAAGACATCCTGTTCCACATATTCCTCATGCTAGTCCTAATTCAGGGGAATTCCCAAGATTGCTCTCACTTCTGTATTAGCTGGGTTCACCATTTAATTTTGGAAAAATCACAGGATATTCTGCTTTTCTGAAATTCTTTTAGCATTTATTTTCCACTATCAATATTTTTGGAAAATTTTTATTTGGTTTTCAGATTGTCTCAAATCAAAAGAAAGATATTTTGAAATGTAGCACTTTTTCCAGAGAATGAAAGATCCAGATTTCATCTAGCTCCTAATTACTATTAGTTGTTCAAAACCCTTTTCCTTTGAGTATTGCTCTCTTGCTCCTCTAACAAGTGGGGAATGGAAAAAGTGCAGGAGGCAAATAGCTCTGTCTGAAAGCAGGGGTTTTTTTTACTCTGAATCCTGTGTTTAAATAAAATAATTGCAGAGGTCACAGCTGCATTGGGCAGCATTGACCAGGGAACATTCTCCCTCGACAAGAGCCTCTGACAGAAACATCTGACTGCAATTCCTGACTTAACTAAAACTACCAAAGTGATATTTTTGCTAAATTAGCACTGCAAAATAAGTAAGAAGATGGGCATAAACAGTTATATCTATGTGCAATACCTGATGGCAACGACAGAAGCCCATCTGCATTTCTTTAATTAGAGACAAGTTCTTTGGTATATCAGAACAACATTTTACAAAATTTGCATAAAAGAGAAATAACCCCTTGGTTGAATATTTTAATTGGAAATTAACATTTTAAGACAGAAACCTTTCCCTTGTGGTATTTGTCACTAAATCAGTATAAAAATGCATGAAGACTTTCACAGATGACTGTGCCAACTGGAAAAGGTGAAAACAATTGCACTGCTTCTGTCATTCAGGCTAAGCTCATGTAAAATCTAAATGAATTACATAAGTACTGAATTGTCACTCAGATTTTTATCTGTAATGATAACAAATCAGTACTAATACAGCAACACAGTCTTCTCATAGCTATACTTATTGTTGGTTCTTTTACATTTAGCTGTTTTTCCTTCACAGGAACAAGTTAGAGCAAAAATTGCAGAAAAAGCTACTACAGTGTGATTTTTTTTAATATCACACTTCAATATCAATGATGGAAGAACTCATAAAAATTGAAGATTGGTCCTACTTTGTGATAAATATCAAATCCAAGTCAGTTTTCAGCTTCAGAACCATTTGGCATTAATATTCTGTGAGACAAATTTGAATAAACCTGACATTTTACCTTAGAATAAGATAAAAAAGTGAAGAATAATAGTAACAACAATAATAATATTAATCAACCCCTCAAATGAATAGAACATTTTCACTGGTCTCAAAACAGCACTATTGAGTGTGAAAACTTATTAAAAATAGACTTGTAATTTTTTGGGAAAAATCAGGTCAGGAAAGAGGCCAAAGAGATCAATGGCAAGTAGCAAAATATTCAGTAAGCATGTTATAGCTTGTTAAAAATAATGTAGTGTGAGGCAAAGTCATTTTCTGTCTTACAAGAAAGGCCAGCTTGTAAAGGTCATACAACATTTATTTTTAACCTTTTCTCTTCTTTTGAGCTAAAACTAAAGATATTGATAATTTCAGTCCATTGTCATACAAGATCTAGAAGCTCTTGCATTTATACAGACAAAATCTTTTTATTCTGTTCTGTAACTAAGTTGACTTCACTATGATTCGGCCCAATTTACGTTGATTGCTGCCTCCAGTGGAAACCTTGTACAGCTGCTTAACCATAAAGACATGGAACTCTTTTTTTTAAGCTGATTTCAAGTTTTAAAGCTGTTTTTAGAAGCTGCTGCGGTTCCCAGATTCTGATGCTTATTTTATTCCAATTTAGGCCATGATGCAAAAAAAAACTCCTGTCAGTTCTACTAACTGGTAAAAGTCCCCAAAGAGATGGTCTGTTTGTTGCTGCCTCTATCCCTTCCAACGTAGGAAGGTTGTGCCTATACCAGAAGACAAAACTGAATGCTACCAGGGAGGATTCCTGACACCGGAACACAGCTATTGAAACTGGTAAATTCCTGCCATGTGGTCAGCCTGTGACAACTGTCCCGATCGATTCCAGGGTACTGTTGGGAAGCTAGGCAGTCCAGGAATTGTTCCTAATAAGTAGTTTGAGTAAGGCTGTTCTCTCACAGGCACTAAGAAGAATGGATAGAACGGATGTGGCCTATCCTGTGCCAGCTGGCTTAAGTGCCACAGACTATCTATGCTCTTGAGCACATTAGGTTTACTCCCACAGATGAAGCCTCTGTATGCCAGCTCCTGGACTTCCCGCAGTCTGGCTAACTCAGGAAGATTTTTCTCCCTCTAAAGGACAACAGACTTCCACACAAAAAGAGACACCATTCACAAATCTGAGCTAGTGGTTGTACAATACATTATATTGAAAATATATTCTGCATTTTTGTATCTTTGTATCATTTCAAGTGCAAAATCAAGAAAGGCTAGGAGTTCAAATCTTAAATTTATAGACTGGTCTTTACAGTCATTCACTGCTGTTGAGTAAACCTTCTAACTTTACTCTGGAAAGAAGCTTATTTCATTATAGGGCTGGTGATAAATTGGGGCGGCAATGCTAGTTTCTGGAAGGAGAGAACCACTGGTGAACAGTGAACACATGTATAGCAGGCTCATGGCTGCACAGTAGCTATAGAGCTGCTCATGCTTTCTTAGAATTGGATTAACCTCCCACCTTCCCTTAGCTGCTCTTGTAGGCACATGATCTTGCAAAGAATAAGCTTGCTACAAGCAGGCACTAGACCTTGATCATGTCAATAGGCCCACATTGTATCTGATATGTACAAAGCCATTCAGCTCTCCACCATACAGTCATGGGACTTGCTCACTTAATGGGCAGCAATGCCTGCATACTGGTGACCCACAGAAGGAAAGATGTACCCCAGCTCCTTAAAGTTCTCAGTGCTTGTGCTTATCTTTCAGACCATTACAGTGAGTCAGATGGGATATCCTCATGTTGCCTGAAATGGCATTTGTTTTTCAGCACAAATTTTTAAGAAGTGGTGCAAACATACTGTGAGATAACATTCTCAAATTTAGGCTATACCATCAAAACATGTTATCATTTATCAGCAATGGCTTTAAAAAACACATTTGATCCACTTGTCTCCTCAAGCTAAGAACCGTGGCTGGGAATGAAAGAGGAAGCTACTCTGCGTCTAAAACTGCTGAGTTCTTATGTACACTGAAGATATTCTCTTTCTGGCACAGAGAGATCAGAGTGAGCCAGAAAGTGTAATGCACTCATCAGCTAATGAGACATCAGCTAGAGCTTTTACTCATAATCTTATTTTGATGGGGAAAGGCAGTTTCTGCAGCTGCAGCTACACAACTCTGAGCGAAGAGATAGGAGTCAACAGTGAACACACATATAGAAGGTTCACTGCTGCACCGTAGCTGTAGAGATGCTTATGGACTGGAAGACAGTTTCTTGGAACATGATTAAACCCACTTACCATCCATTAGCTGCTTCAAAGTTAGGTGTTACCTTACTGTCCTCACATAGGCAACAGCCTACAGCCAAGAGAGGTTTGACTTGCTTCACTGGGGCATTAATGTTTATTGTGCAAAATAAAGTATCTCTGAAAACCTAAATATGGAATAATTCAGACTGATGGTCTCTGGAGATTTCAGGTGATACTTTGAAGACCATGAAAGACAACTAAAACAAGCAAGACTATTCTGGAAAGACTTAAATGGTATCCTGCTGGTTCAGTAGGATTTCCACACCAGCTTTACACTGGTGCAGCACTGCAAACTTAACTGAAGACAATTCTGAAACTGGCTCAGTAAATGATGCATTGGCCAACTCAGAGCTGTCTTTAGGCTTAAATTTACATGCAGAGAATAGTTATAGCCAGAAATCTGGTTTGGGATTTCTGTGGTGGGTTAATTTTTTTATTTTTTTTTTTTAACTTTTCACCAAACAAGCAGGCATCAAGTTGTCCCTGGTCGTAATACTGATAAAACATTTGGGAACTGCATCAAGGTTCTTCAAGTTTGGTTGCAGCAATGATTGATGGGATTTTAATCCTGTTGGCATTTGCCTCAGGTAGGAAATGGGGAAAGCCCTTAAAATGCTCAATTGGCTTTAATACCCCTAGCATCTGTTGAAGTTTTTGTTTGAGTTATATATGTTCTCTGGCTGATTTTAGTGCTACAGGAATTCATAAAGCTTCATCTTTACTCTCCCCAGCAGCTGTCATTGGGCATTGCCTCTGAGAGTTGGAGGCTCACAGAGATGACTGAGCCAGGTGCATAAATATTATTTTATACTTACGTATAATATATTATATTGAAAACATCTTCTGCATTTTCACAACTTGAAGCAGAAAGTTTGGAAAGTATCATCTGTTGGATGCAATGTATATATTTTTCTATATAGATTTGAAAAGTAACTATCACACATGTATCACACACAACCATGTGTGTCGTCAGTATTTCAGAAGTCCAGTTGCCATGTCAGCCCACTGATACCCACTCAATTAATCCAACAGAATTACCAACCCCATCTCATTCCATCACATTTATCTCTAATGGGACTGATTTGCAAGCTGAAGAATAAACACCATTTTTCTTCTGTGAAAAGTGGAAAGTCTGGGTTTTAAACCAAAAGAGCAACTTGAATTTTTAAGATTTTTGTAAGCTGATGGAAAGTTTAAGGGGAAAAAAAATTTACTTAAAAATATTATTTGAGGTTCTGAATTCAGTAAAGAGCAACAGAAGAAGCATTTTGGTAGTCTAGCTATATGAATGCCCATTGGAATTTTATCCTAAGTGTACACTCAGTTCCTGTATTGGTTATGAGCCCAATTTAGACAATCAGCTCTGCTCTGCAATCACTTCAGAAAACGTTGCACTTGCTTTTATTAAATATAGATAGGAACCCTTATGTCTGTTATAATCAGCTGGAAAAAAGAGCATGCTTGAAACTGTAGGGCTTTTATCATGAAAATTTCACCAGTCTTAGAACAGAGGAGAACACATTTTCTTGTTTTCATGTACACCATGTAAGTAAAAGTCAAGACATCTTTCCTTTACTATCTCAGCATGGCATAATAGAACGGGATTGGTGAAAACAGTGACTAATGTGTGTTATTTAACAAAGCTAGATATTCTGCCTGGCGTTTGCTCCGAATACCAAATATAGTACCTCTGTTTCATAACCAGCAAGGGAACACAGGACAGTATACCAGTTAAAACTATTCACCAGATATTGCATTTGATCTTCTCATTCATGTATGCTTACTTCACAAGGCCCTTATTCTGAGGATTGTGAATTTTACATTGAGATGTAAAATGGGGCATTTTTAAGTACAGCGTAGATTGATCCACTCACAAATTTTGATTGCAGAAGAATTCACTAACTTGACATCCTGTAGAAACAGGACAAAAAGTCACACCAGGTGTTTTAAAATGAAACCTACCCCTCCAGGACAAGCCAAAATAAGCACTGTATAACATTACTGCCAATGATTTGTATTCCCAGGTTCATGCTGCTTTTGGATACTAGGTTTCATATCTCCCCCTTCACCTTCTTTCAAGGAAAGCAAGCAGGTTTTTGTCCTGGCTGGGAAGGTGTGTTTATCTTTCATCTCTGCCTGAAGGGATTAAAATTTACATCTTGTAAACCCTGGAAGAATGCTTTCCTCACCATCCTGGCTGCTCAGTGTTGACAAGAGTCAGGTGCTTCTCAGTATCCAGGGAAGAAGTCCAAGAACCTGTGAGCAGTCACGAGAGACAAGAGCACCTACTCACTTTAGAAGCCACAAGAGCCAGGCAGAGGGTGGGTGGAAGTTTCAGGGATCACAGTTCCGGCAATATCCAGCAATATATATGCAGAGTAGGAGCTTGGGAGCATTTAGGTAATTAGCATGTAGGTGGTTAGCTCAGGTGGAGCCCTAAGAAAACATCCTTAAGAAAACATAACCTGTTGGAACATCAAAGTACCATCCTAAATCTATCGGTGTGAATTTCAATTACCTTAATCGAAGCCATGAGAGCTATTTCATATCTTCATATAATACAGAGTAAACAAATGAGAATAGACCCTTGCCTCAGTCTCTGCATGCATAAAAAGGCAACAGACTGTTTATCTGTCTGCCCCCTATCCCAGTATTACTATTGTACTTTGAGTCTATGTGGCTATTGGTAAATGTAAAGGGAATATTCCTGAGCACTGGAATGAAATTTTCTATGACGTTAATTTGTCCTCAGTGCCTCTTGGGCCTGTGCCAGCTATCCTATTCCCAGACTTATGGTGGAGTTACCTCATAAGAGGGATTAATGCAGTTTCTGATAATGTCCACTGTTGTCTTAAAAGGAAGGAAGCTACATAAAGCGTATTATTCACAAATCACAGGTCTTTCCATGCCAGCTAGTCTCTGTGCCAAACATGACAGGCATGTTTAGATACACTGAACTTACTAGGAAAGATGCAGCCTGATGTTCCCGGATTGAACTGGTGTGCATTCAAAACACAGGCTGCTCCTTCCTTATGGGGTGGTGATGAAAAATGACATAGAAATTGTAGCTGTAAGCTAGGTGAGAACCCATCCAGGTGTTCAGTCAACTTCCTGAACACCTCTTCTAGTTCTGCAGCTGTATCTACATTTTTTCTGAAGAGATTACTGTGGGTGAAATGTAATCACAGAAACAGAACAGCAGGCTATATACTACCTGGTTCGCTTTCCACATTTCCTATCTCCATTCAGTGACCCTAATGTGTCAATATTTGGTATGACTAACTTGTAAATACAGCCATACCAAGCTATTTCATGCAAAGGGACTCTCTCTCCCATTTGTTGAACTGCTCATTCAATTTACGTGTTTCTTCAAGAGTCTTAAGGTGACTGGAAACAAACCAGGAAGCCAAAGAGAAGGAAGGATTCTGGACTCCTGACAGAGCCTTCTTGCTCAGTCTTGCCTCTGGGTGTCTTTCTTCACCATATGCTGCATTTGTCCCTTTTTCTTTAGTAACTTCATTGTGACAGCATGGGCAAAGATTGTGAAAACACACACACATGCCCTTTAAACTTATTTTTAAAGGAAAGAGAAATTGGATAATATAGGTAAGGATAATAAAGCAGTAGTCAAGAGAATACAACTGCATAAAGTAAGAGGGTGAAGGGTCTGGAGCACAATTCTTATGAGGCGCAGCTGCGGGAACTGAGGGCTGTTAAGTCTGGAGAAGGCTCGGGGGGGACCTTATTGCTCTCTACAACTATGTGAAAGGAATTGTAGTGAGGTGGGTGCTGGCACTCCTCTCAAGTAACAAGTGATAGGACAAGAGGAAATGGTCTCAAGTTGTGCCAAGACAGGTTTAGATTGGATATTGAGAAAAATTTCCTTACTGAGAAGGTGCTCAGGCATTGGAACAGGCTGCCCAAGGCAGTGGTGGAGTCACCGTCCCTGGAAGTGGTCAAACACTGCGTGGATGAGGCCCTCAGTAACACGGTTTAGTGACTGACTTGGTAGCCCTGGGGTAACGGCTGGATTTGATGATCTTACAGGTCTTTCCCAACCTGGTTGATTCTATGGAGGCGTGCAGGGCTGTGAAGCGCTATTCGCAGCTGTCCTGCAGCCCGCCCACCCTGTGCCCGGGGGCACACGCCGGCTCCTCAGGGGAACGGAAGAGCGGCGACCCTCCGCAGCCGCACAACGGGCCC